>CAIGRT010090442.1:0-10875 GCA_903798405.1 Fraxinus platypoda
ATTTAGTTTCGGTTCTTCGGTTCTTAGTCTAGACCCGAGACCCGACCCAAACCCATCGGTTCTCGATTCGGGTACCCATTCGGGTATTTAATTTATGAAGAACCGCTCGGTTCGGATCGGTTCGGTTCGGGTCCGGTTCGGTTCGGGACTTTTGAACACCCCTAAATATTAATTCTTATAAAAATATTATTCGAATGTTTGGAACATGTTTCTACGGTGGCGATATCTATTTGCATTAAGTTGCAAGTCTCTAGTATTGTCAATCGTGTATCCTGCATGTTTAGTTCATCTTTGCTCCTCGATGCTGACGTTGGTTTTGCATGTCCAGTTCAACTATGATCTCAGTGCTTATGGATTTAGAGAATTTTTCAAGCGCCATGGCATTCGATCATCAGATCCAAAAAGTGATTGACAGAATCGAGAGTATATCATACGTCGCTTGATTGTATAAATTGTGTAATAGTCCTTGTAAAGCATTGGTTCCAACCTTTGACGTCGACCACGATGGTAATGTTATTTTTTCTTTTTCTTATTCGTTAGTTACTGAACAAGAAGGATGAAATAAGATTTTACTTATGAATGTTAGGCCAGTTGATCATAATATTTCCATTATTTATTTATTTATTTATTTATTAATTAATCGATAAATTAGTATTAATTTATATAGTATATTTACGATTCAACCAATATACATTTAATTAACTAAAAATTCAATGTACTTTACCTATCTAATCAATTGAATGAGAGTAATCCATTAAATTAATCAAAATACTTTAATTAAATAATATTAAATTAATTGTATCAATTTGATTAACTGTATTAAACGAATTAGGTTAAAAACAATCTTTATATAAATAAACAAAAAGTCTTCTTATACTTCATAGTTACGGTGGCTTCTCATCTAAAAATTGTTCAATCAATCATGATGATGAGATGCACAGAGCACTATGCGAATATAGTGAAGAGCATCACATGTGATAGAATGGATGTAAATTAGCTCTTGAATTATCTCGGTGAAAATTATGCAAGTTCATAGATTTCAAGTTTAGAAGACGCTAACAAAAGAGGAGCATTTTATGTTGGTTAACAAGGAATTCGTATTGATTGAATTGAGATTGTACATGATATTTACTCTTAATTTATACACAAAAGTTGAGCCAAAAACAGAACAGTACAGAACATTGAAAAAACAAAACAATAGATACTAGTTATATATTTCTCCGTAGTCACCATCATAGACTTCCAATATAGCAAGCTTGCACTATTATCTTTATACATCAGAGCCTTGTTTTTCCATATAAAACCAAGTCAAACTGATAAATGGGAACCATAACGTGTAGCTCTATCTCAGAAATCTGCACAACTAGATTTTCTTCTGTGCTTTCTCAATACTCCCCCTCAAGATAGAGAAGCTACAGAGTGGACTCCATTCTTGTTCAGCAAATAATGAAACTGTCTAGATCCGATTGTCTTGGTTAAAATATCAGCAACTTGTAAATTTGTAGAAATGTGAAATGGTTTCAATAAACCTTCTTGGATCCTTTCTCGAACAATGTGACAGTCGATCTCAATGTGTTTTGTTCTTTCATGATAAACAAGATTGGATGCAATGTAAATGACGGCTTGATTATCGCAAATAACTGAACATGTTGGTTGAGAGTTATACCAAAGTCTTGTAAGAGGCTCCGAAACCAAACCAATTCACATGTGGTAGAGGCCATTAAGGGATATTCAGCTTCTGCTGATGATCGAGATACCGTTCTTTGTTTCTTTGACTTCCAAAAGACCAATGCATCTCCCGAAAAAATGTAAAAGCTAGTGATTGATCTCCTTGTCTCTGAGCATGTTCCCCAATCGGCATCACAGAATGCTGCCAACTGCAGCGACTTGTTGGCTGGATAAAATAAACCCTGTGAGGGAGATCATTTGATGTATCTCACAACTCTAAGAGCTGCTTTCCAGTGGGCCATTTTCGGTTGGCTTAGAAACTGACTCAAAACTTGCACAGAGTAAGAGATATCTGGACTTGTGATTGTTAAGTATAACAATCGACCAATTAGTCTTCTATACTCTTTTGGATTAGCGAGTTCAGGTCCTTCCTCCTCATTAAGCTTCAAATTTGTTCCATTGGAAATTGAACGGATTTGGCTCCAATTAACCCACAATCTTGTAATATTTCCAATGCATATTTTCTTTGGCATATGTATTCCCTTTGGAATAGAGGGCTATCTCTATCCCCAAAAAAAATTTCAACCTTCCAAGGTCTTGTAATTTGAAATGTTTTCCTAGATACTCTTTCAAGTTTTGAATTTCGGTCTCATTGTCTCCCCCTATTATCATATCATCAACATAAACAAGCATGACAGTGAAAGACGGGTTCATCCTTTTGAAGAACAGTGAGTAGTCGGCTTTGGATTGTGTGAACCCAATTTTGGTGATAACCGAAGTTAACTTGTGATTCCATTGCCTTGAAGCTTGTTTCAAGCCATAGATGGACTTTTTTAGCTTGCATACACGATTATCCTCCTCTCTACCATATCTCGGTGGTAATGACTTGTAAACTTCTTCTTCCAAATCACCCTAGAGGAAGGCATTATTGACATCAAGATGGTAGAAGGACCAATTTTTAGAGGCTGCAATGGCCAATAGGCAACGGACTGTGGGCATTTTTGCAACCGGGGAAAAAGTCTCTAAGTAATCCTCCCCCTCCTTCTATGTATATCCCTTGGCTACAAGGCGTGCCTATGTCTCTCAATGGTACCATCCGCCTTGTATTTCATTTTAAACACCCATTTACATCCCACAATCTTTTTGCCTCTCGGTGGTATGGTCAATTTCCAAGTGTTGTTTGCTTCAAGAGCTGTTAGTTCAGTTTGCATAGCTGTTCTCCAGTGAGGGTACTAGTTTGCAGTGGCAAAAGAAGTGGGTTCGGGCTCTATGGTGATGGCTAAGCTGAAACTACAATGAGCAGGGGACATGTTATCATAATTTAGAACAGAGGAAAGGGAATGCAATTTACCTTCATCCATTTGCTGTGCAGTAGGAGAACCATGTAGTTTTGCTAGAGAAGTCACAAGTCGACAATGGAAATCTTGGAGATAGCTAGGTTGTTGTCTCTATCTAGTGGATCTTCTTAGCTTAGGGACATTGTATGCTGGTGCTGGAAAATTTATCTTGGGTTGGGGTGTGTCACTTTGGTTGTACTGCTCTATGGGTAGGTTAATTGCAGGGGCAGTGTCACTGCTGGTATGAGTAGGTGCTGCTAATATAGGATCAGAATATTCTGATATAGGATTGGGTATTACAGGCAGGTCATCAAGTCTTAAGAGATGAGGTGTTTGTAATAGTGGTGGTAGCTGATTTGTATTTTGAAAAGGGAAGGTATTTTCATAGAAGACTACATCACGGCTAATAAAGGTTTCTTGAGTCTTTAAGTCAAAGAGTTTGTAACCTTTAATGCCATTCGGGTATCCTATGAATAAACACCTACGAGCTCTTGGATCAAACTTGGATCGGTGGGGATTGAGATTTGATGCATAGAACAGACATCCTAGAATCTTTAGGTGAGAATATGAAGGAATTTTAGAAAAAAAAATGATTTGGTATGGGGATCGATTTTGGAGATTCGGAGAAGGGATTCTATTTATTAAATATGCTGCTATGACAACACATTCTCCCCAGAATTTTAAGGGCAAATTGGCTTGAAATCTAAGAGCTCTTGCTACATTTAGCAAGTGTAAGTGTTTCCTCTCAACAATGGAGTTTTGTTGAGGGGTATAGATGCAACTTTGTTGGTGAACTACCCCCTTTGAAGCAAAGAATTCTGTCATTTGAAATTCTTTTCTTTGATCGGATCTTATTCCTTTTAATCTTACATTGAAATTGTTTTTTAACAAAATTGAAGAAACTCTCTGTGATTTGCCTTGTTTGGCTTTTAGAACGCATGAGGTAAGTCCATGTCATTTGACTATGGTCATCAATAATTGTAAGAAAGTAATGAGCACCATTGAGTGAGCTAACAGAGAAAGGGCCCCAAATATCCATGTGTATTATATCAAAAGGTGCATCCACAAATTTTTGACTCTTTGTAAAAGGCAAACGGGGTTTTTTTTTGCCATATGACAAGTTTCACATTGATGCTTGACAACAAAAGGAGGAATATTGGGCTCTATGCTATGCAACAAACTGAGGCGTTGATCAGAGGGGTGTCCTAATCGTAAATGCCACAATTCTGGTGTCAAAACGGATGAAGAGTTGGCCACGGGTTGGTTAGATGGTAGATTGTCCCTGACCTGGTTTTTCTCCAAGAAATAGAGCCCTTCTTTTTCTCTAGCAATTCCAATCGTCCTCCAACTGTTCAGCTCCTGAATAAAGCATTGTTTAGCCAAGAAAATGAAACAAGTGTTTAGATCTCGACTAATATGAATTGTAGAGATAAGGTTGTAATGGAAATTAGGCACGTATAGGACATTTTTTAGAGTAAGATCAAGTGAAATAATAACAGTCCCTATATGTGAAACTGGTACCTAGTGCCATTAGGCAAGTTGATCAAAACATTCGTCAGAGGCTTTTTCTGTACAAATAGGTCAAATGATCCTGTGATGTGATCAGTTGACCCACTGTCGAGAATCCATGTGCTTCTACTGGTGATGGTATTTGTGCAACTCAAAGAGTGTCTGAAGGATACTGGTAAAGTAGGAAAAATTTTATCACTGTTGTTTGATAAATTTATACCTTGATTTTCTGAGTTGCTGCTGGATGGGGTAGAATTTTGGCTTTGCAAAAGGGCTATGAGCTGTCGTATCTGATCTGGTGAGATGTTCAAACTTGACACTCCCGAGCCTTCATCTGAGGATGCATTGTTGGCCAACTTCTGCTGGGCTCTGCTTCCAGGTTTTGGTTTATGTAATTTGTGGTTTGGGGGATATCCATAGATTTCCCAACAAGTTTCCACGGTATGGTTTGTTCTCCCACATTTTGTTCACGATGTTTTTTTCCTTAGAACCCGACCCCTTGTAGTTTCCTTTTGTCTGCTTAGCATATCCTCTCTGGTTTAGTGTCTTGCCACTGTTTATTGTCATTGCTGCAGATTCTGTAATGTTTTGGATAGGATTAGTGAGCTCATGATTAGCCTCACATTGTAAAACAAGGTTGAATACATTATCTAATGAAGGCAACGGGTCCTTATTAGAATCTGGTTCCTTAAGCTGGCGTAAGTGTCATCCAATCCCATAAGGAATTGCATGATTTGTCTTCTCTCTAGCCTTTTGTTCAGCATAGAAACAGCACCACAATCTACTGCTGAACATTTGAAAAGCTCCTCATATCTTGAAATCTCTTCCCATATAAGTTTCAACTTGGAAAAGTAAACACTTGCTGGATTTTTTTCTTGTTTAGTTGCTGACAGCTGCTGTTCAAGCATGAAGATCCTGTTATTGCTTGATCTTGCAAATCTTTTCTTAAGCTCACTCTACACTTCTGATGCAGAGTCAGAGAACATGATATATCCTCCAATCTCAGATGAGAGATTGTTGGTAATCCAAGATAGGATCATGTGGTTGCACATCTGCCACTGTGAATATTTGGAATCAGTATCGACAGGTTTTGTAATGGTGCCATCAATGAAGCCTAACTTGTTTTTGGCTGAGAGGGCTACATACATAGCTCTACTCCAAGCATGGTAGTTATAAGGGATTAATGGTTGTGAGACTAGAACAAGTCTAGGGCTCTCCCCATGGTGTAGGTAATAGGGATTGGAAAAATCATCTGTAGATTGGTGAGATTCAGCCATAATGAGGCTTGATGAAGAAGAAGGTTATGATGTGAAGAAAGGAGTTAGGATCGATAAGATAGAGAGGTTCAAAGCTCAAGCTCTGATACCATAACAAAAGAGAAGAGCATTTTATGTTGGTTAATAAGGAATTCGTATTGATTGAATTGAGATTGTACATGATATTTACTCCTAATTTATACACAAAAATTGAGCCAAAAACAGAATAGTACAGAACATTGAAAAAACAAAATAATAGATACTAGCTATATATTTCTCTGTAGTTACCATCATAGACTTCCAATAAGTTGTCCGACTGAGTTCCTAGCAACCCAAACTACTGGTTCAACTGGAGTCACAGTAGAAATGTCTCCTAATCCTGAGTATGGAAAATGTGTATCAACAGATCAACTATTGATGGGTTGGTTGTATTCCTCAATAACACCAGAAATTGTAATGAGAGTTGTGGGATCATCCAAGTCTTCTGATCTTTGGAATGCTGTATAAGAAAGTTTTGGATCCATGAACAGATCAAGGGTTACTTTCCTTATTAGTGAACTTCAGATAGCCAAGAAGGGAACAATGAGTGTTGATCAATATCTCAACACTGTCAAACAGCTTGCAGATAATCTCGAAATTGCTGGTAAAGTCATCCCTCACAGTGACCTTGTTACTCAAGTGCTAGCTAGGTTAGATGAAGAATATATCCCTATTGTAGTATAAATCAATAGTTGGGAGTCCATCATTTGGCATGAGCTGAAGTCAGTGCTTATGACTTATGAAAGCAGAATTGAGCATCTCAGCACCTTGAAAAACGGTCTGGCGTCAGTCAATTTGAGTGGAGCCTCAGCCAATTTCATCCACAGCTCAAATACCTCCAGAGAAAGAAGGTTTAACTATGGTGGAAGAAGCAACAACTATAGAGGAGGCAAAAGTAGAGGCAGATAAGGTAGATTTTTTGCAAATAAAGATGTCTGCCAAATTTGTGACCACTCAGCAGCAAAGTGTTTTAACCGTTATGATGAGAGGTATATTGGTGCCAAACCTGATACTCACTATCAAAATAGTTCACCAGAACTGGCTGCTCTGATGGCTTCTTCAAAAATTGTAGCTGATCCAGCTTGGTTTGCAGACTCGGGTGCTAGTAACCATGTCACAGCTGATAAAGGAAATCTGATTGAGGCACTGGAGTATGGTGGTAAGAAAAAACTTGCTATCGAAAATGGTAACAAACTCCACATCTCTCACATTGGCACAAATTACGTCAATACACAAAACAATAAGTCACCAGTTCTTAACAATGTGCTGTTAGTTCCTTCAATCAAGAAAAATCTGTTAAGTTTCTCAAAATTAACCTTTGATAATAGAGTATTCATGGAATTTCATTCTATTTTTGTGCTATTAAGGACAAAGGAACGAATGAGGTGATGCTGGAATGGAGAATTAAGGATGGATTGTATCAGATTGAACTGCCAGATGAAGTTAACCAGTCTTCTCTCTCTAAGTCTGTCCACTCAAATAAATTTAGCTCTTCCATTTTTGTTGCTCAATCCAAAGGTCGTACAGAGTATATGTCTAAATTAAGGTTGTGACACATGAGACTTGGACATCCCTTAAGTTTTGTAATGTCTCAAGTGCTCAAACTATGTAATGAAAAGCTTTATATGAATGAAGTTAATCATTTCTGTGATGCCTGTCAACTTGGCAAAGCACACTCACTGCCTTTTAAACTTTCCATTTCTCATTCATCTGCACCTCTTGACTTGGTTCACACAGATGTTTGGGGTCCAGCTCCTTTACAATCAACTTCAGGTTTCAAGTACTATATCCTATTCATAGATGATTACAGTAGGTTCACGTGAATATATCCTATGAGGAACAAATCTGAAGCACTGAACTTCTTTATTCAATTTAAAAATTTAGTTGAAAACAAGTTCAATAGGAAAATCAAAACACTTCAATCTGATTGGAGGGGGTGAGTTCAGAGCATTTACTGAATTCACCCTACAATCAGGAATCCACATGAAGTTTTCTTGTCCCTACACCTCATCTCAAAATGGTAAAGATGAAAGAAAACATCGCCACAGTACTGAAACTGGTTTAACCCTCATTGCTCAAGCACGTATGTCCTTACATTACTGGTGGGAGTCATTCCACACAGCCACCTACCTTATTAACAAACTGCAAATGAAGTCACATTGCCAAGTTTTGAATGATGAACAGATCAATTACAAGCCACTTAAAGTTTTTGGATGTGCATGTTTTCCCTGCCTAAGACTTTACTAGTCTCATAAGTTCAGTTTTCACTCCACTAAATGTGTTTTCCTTGGCTTCAACAACTCCCACAAAGGTTATAAATACCTCAGTCCTACTGGTAAAATTTATCTATCCAGGCATGTTGTTTTCCATGAAAATGAGTTCCCATTTCAGCATGGTTTCCTAAATAAAACCAGTCATTCACCTGAAACTATTGTCCAATTTCTACCACTCAGCAATCCACTTAACTCTGGTCTTGCAGATTCATCTGATACACTTCATCCTAGTTTAACTCAACCAGCAACATCTCATAGTTCAATTTCACCATAGGCAATTGAAACTGAGACTCCAGAGGTAAATGAAAATGGAGATTCAGAAATTAGACATGAATGTATTGCAAGGAAAACTCAGAAAGGTACTACAGGTACTGGGGCAGAACAAACTGAGTCAAATGATAAGGTGAATCAGGAACAAGTAGAGGCTACAAGACAGAATGTTGAGCACCCTATGATCACCAAAAGTAGAGCAGGCATTTTCAAACCTAAAGTGTATACTAGTGCAAAAATTCCAGAATTGAACTAAGCAAGTCTGAACCTAATGATGCTCTTGAAGCTCTATCTGACAAAAATCGAAGAAAGGCTATGGAAAAGGAGTACAAAGCTCTGATAAGGAATAGAACCTGGAGGTTGGTACCTCAAAAGGTCATAGGAAACAAGTGGGTTTTCAGACTCAAACGGGACATAGAAAGAAAGGTTTTAAAGCACAAAGCAAGGCTTGTTGCAAAGGGATTCCTACAAACTCCAGGCATGGATTACCATGAGACTTTTAGTCCAGTAATCAAGGCCTCTACCCTAAGAATAATAATATCACTTGCTGTATCTAAAGGTTGGAGTATTAGACAAGTTAATATTAACAATGCTTTCTTAAATGGAAAGCTAAGTGAAGTTGTCTTTATGAAACAGCCAGAGGGCTTCATTAACAAAGCCAATCCAACGTTTGTTTGCATACTAGAAAAGGCTCTCTATGGACTTAAGCAAGCCCATAGAGCGTGGTATGAAAGATTAAAAGGAACTCTTCTAGACTGGAAGTTCATCAAGTCCAAAGCTGACAGTTCACTGTTCTTCTATATAAGTGAGAGACAGGTAATTTTTTGTTTGGTATATGTTGATGATATTGTAATCACTGGAAATAATCACAAAGTACGGCAATGGTTCATTAACAAGCTTAACTCATAGTTTGTATTAAAAGACTTGGGTGAATTACATCAGTTCTTAGGGATTGAAGTGAGGAGATATGAATCGGGGATACGTCTCACCCAAGTTAAGTACATCAAGGACTTGCTAAAAAGGTTTAACTTTAAACATCTTAAATCTTGTGCAACACCTATGGCAGTAGGCAAATGTATCTCCAAGAATGAAGATAAGAAGATGGCAGATCCCTTCTTGTACAGAAGTGCAATAGGTGGGCTTCAGTACCTTACCCATACACGACCAGATATTAGCTTTGCGGTGAATAAACTAAGTCAATTTCTACAAATCCCTTCAGACATTCATTGGAAGGCAGTTAAGAGAGCCTTCAGATATCTGAAAGGCTCCGTGGAACAAGGTTTATTGATTCAGAGAAGTGACAGTTTGAACATCACCGGTTTTGCTGATGCTGATTGGGCATCCTGCCCAGATGACAGGAGATCAATTGCTGGCTATTGTGTTTATCTAAGAGATACTTTGGTTGCTTGGTCTTCAAAGAAACAACAGGTAGTTGCTAGATCAAGTGCTGAATCAGAATATAGGGCACTGGCACAAGCCTCAACTGAAATAAGTTGGATTAAATCACTCCTTAAGGAAATCAAATTGCAGCCTGTCTCATCTCCCACTTTGTGGTGTGATAATCTAAGTGCTAGATCTTTAGCTTCCAATCTTGTTTACCATGCTCGAACTAAGCATATTGAACTTGATATACACTTTGTGAGAGACAAAGTTCTTGAAGAAAATTTGAAGATACAATACATTCTTTCATCTGATCAAACCGCAAATTTATTAACCAAGCCTCTCTCCCATTCCAGGTTCCTATTTTTTAAAGACAAGTTTGGAGTTAATGGATAAACTCCAGCTTGAGGGAGGATGTTAAAATACGTAACAAGTTGCAATTAATTCACTAATCAACACTCATTGCTATTAGCATGAAAGCTGAATTCAATTACCACCATTCACAAGATGATTGTGAAATTTGTTTGGGACCACAATGATTGTTATAACCATATTGATTCTCACGTGAACCTATCTCCCTTTTTTTTTTCTTGCTCACTACTCCAACTTCTTGTATATATATAGCTGGCATTGTAACCTTGTAATTCAATTCAATTCAATCATAAATTTAATCTTCTTGCTCAAAGCTGTTAGTTTATTTTCTTCTCTGAATTTTAACTTGGTGGCCGGAGGATTGTCATTCTCGGTTGCTTACTACTAATCCTTTTCTAACTACTAAGGCGACTATCTTCATAATCTGGCACAGACGAGAGTAAAATCTTGCTTTAGGCGGCAATGTCTTTTTCGACGGTTAGTAGGCAAATTTAATTTTCGGGTCGTCATGAGATTATAATGAATTTCAAAAAATTACAAATTTTATTAAATTTCGTGAATTTAAATATTTTTTTTACAGAATTCACCAGAATTTCATAAAATATAGTGAAATTTTAAAAATAAATAAATTGTTAAGAGTATTTTTAAGCTTGAAATCTGTCAAATTATTATGAAATCCCTTTATTAATAAAATTCTTATAAATCCAGAGTCGTGATTTCATTGCAATCAATTAAAATCTCATTTAGGAACACCTAAATTTTAATGAATTT
>CAIGRT010090465.1:0-16088 GCA_903798405.1 Fraxinus platypoda
GGACAAATGGTTTGATTCGACATTTTTTGGCGATTATACAACTACTTTGAGTCACATATATTCATTCGAAAAGGAACATCTTTTTGGGTCGATAATGTATTAAATCCAACAAACCGTCATAGAAAGAGCTAAATTTCTTTTAATGAGCAGTAAGCCTCCTTAAAAATGGGAAATTCCAACAAAACGTTATTAAACGTTAACATGCAAAGAATTTTATTTGAACCAAAAATTTGAAAATTTGAAGAAGAAAATCAAGAAAAGAAAAAAAAAATGAGTTTTTTTGGATGATTATGTTTAAACGAGTAGATTGCTTGGGCGTGTACAGATGAAAGCTAAGTAGAAGAAATTATGAAAATGAGTGAATGGAAAGTGATTACCATATTAATTCATGGTGGTGACGTTGGCCTTTATCCCATTCCCATGCCTGCCCTCTTCTCTTTCACTAAAACATACCCTTTTCCAGCTTCTTATCCTCTCCAAAAACACATCTATTTTGGGCTTCCATTAATTTTTCACCTGTAGAGGGGACCTTCCACACTAATTGTTTACATATAATTTTTCTACTTGTACATCTTATTTGCAATATGATTGGACATATCAAGTGTAAAAGAAAATATATATTAAATCGGACGCAATTTATCAATACCTATGACCACACCTAGGAGATCGAATTCCTATTAGTTATTTGATTATATTACTTATGCGTGGATCTTAATTAGACCCAAAATACATTTTAACTCAATTTGTCCGCATTTCGGTTTTCGATCGATAGAGCGATTCTCCCGATCCAAAGTAGTAAAGGCTTCCAAGTAAAACAATAATTGTGAAGCCCTCGTGACTTTGGACAAAATCCCTTCATTTTAAAGCTCAAATAAATGATCGTTTTCTTATTTTCCGAAATATATGTAAAGTCTAGATTTTTATAAGAATTAATTTCCAGACATCTTGCACAAGGTTTTATTTCATGAGATTTGCACAACTATCAGTTTATTAATTAAATTGCGTACTTCTTTTCTTCATTTTTCAAGTTCGAGTATTCTTTACAAATCAACAAATGTGGATAGTTTTCTCTATATTCATAACTGAGAACAAAAAAAGTAAGTTGGTGAAAATATTTGGATGGTAAAGAAAGAGTTACTTTTCGAAAAAAAAAACATGAACCCTAATTTACTTTTTCTCTTTCCAGCATGGCCAAACATGCTCAAAAAATCATATACATCATGAACCCTAATTTATTAGCCAGATATCAATTTCCATAAAGGGAAAGGCATCATAACACTGACACCCAAAAGTTTATTGGGAACATGCAAAGGAACAGATATGTTGGAAACTGATATATATCCCTTCCATTTGTAGACCAAAATACCATTGCAAGTATGACAAGCCAAAACGTACTAGGACTACCAATTTATCCTCCCTTTATGCTACACAACAGTATAATATACTGTGTAGTCTCTGTGTGTGTGAAACAGAAAGAAATATTCTTAAATGTTTTCTCCATGATATCATATGAATTGTCCTGTATTGTTCTTTTTTTGTATAGCAATTTAATGATTTGTGGGAAGACTGATTAAACTTGGGTTTAAATCTTGCATTTGAAGTACTGAAATATCCTAGGTAGTTCATTACCTTTAATCATTGCCCTTTGCTTCTTGGAAAAACGAGCCTAATCAATGTAATCCAACCAATTTTGGTTCAGTTGAAAGCATAGCCCAAGGTGAGACTATCACCACTACACTCTCAATGAAAGAATTCAGCTCCTCTTGGCTTCGAATTCGAACGGGAGTGCTCAAAGCCCGCTTTTTCAATCACATTTTCAGTCCCTCCCCGTCAAGTTGAATGCCTCTGTAAGCCCCCCCGGGCAAACAAAATGTAGATGTCTCATGCATGCCTGTCCGGTTCTGCCGGGAGACCCGCTAGTGCTTCTCTCCCCAAACAAGCCGGAGAGTAGGAGTAGGTCTCACCGGCTATCTTTGATTGGGTTGCTCTACGTTCCATCTCTGGATTAGGTTGATGGAACCGGGTCTCCATTAGTTTGACGACTTGTGGTGGCGACTTAAATTCACCGTTTGATCTAACCGGCACGCCTTGAATCACTCACAGTAGNAAAACTCCTCCAGGGTGGGAACCAGTTCACAAAATGAAATTAAGTTACTAATTAGTATTAGTATAGGATAAAGCAAACTTGGTGATTTTATGTATGGGAATTCTTGCATAATTTGCTTCTAACTCATCTACTTTTACCAGAAGTTGATAACTTTTTTGTTGATCTTTTGAAATTAAAAGATTGAATGCGAAATACGGTGAAGTAGCTCCCAACTGGTGGTAGAACGGCTCATTTGATGGTACCCCAATGGTTCTCATAAGTCGCGATATCTGCGATATTTTTGATGTATTATTCTTTTAAGTACACACATTAAGGAAACAGTGTTGTACATGATTGTTTTATCATAGAAGATAGCTGAATTCATTTAGAGTACATGTAGAAATTGTCTAATTCTATGCATTTTGATAGGAAAGCATAATTTTCTATTCCGTCCGTAAATGGATTAAATAACACTTGATCATATTTTTAAAAAAAATGACACTGCTGGAAAGAACAACAATTTAAGAGAGAAATTTCTACTAAAATCAAGAGAATATTACTACTAAATATAATTGTGTAGTGGAAACTCAGACAGAACTTTGACAATATTAATGTTGCAGTAATATGCACACACTTTTCAAAATCCAACCTTAATTTACTAATCTACACTCCATTTGTAGATTCCTATATATTAGTGAAGAAAATGTTGGTAAATCCACAAGCAGCATCCCATTAATCACAAAATTTTAAAGGCTAAATCTTGTAATAAACATGTTAAAATCAAATACAAGATAATCTTTGGAAGTCTTAATCTAATTAGAGTAACCAAGCCTCAGCTCCAAGTCCAAATCCTCCTTTGCATGTTGTACTAAAACCCTGTTCAAATCCAGCTTAACTAGCTCTTTTGCCTTACAAATCCTAGGATCATTGCTTCTTGCAAATCCCACAAGATCGTCGACACTAAGCAAGGCTCCTTTCTTCTGATTCTTGCCCGTATCCACTTCTAGAAGACTTGCAACGTTATCTCGCTGCCAACGCTGATCAGTGGCTGGAGCTGGTGTTGAATAAAAATCAGTAAGAGAGGAATTACATTTCACATTATAAGGTAAAAACCTAGTTGCAGATGATGTTGAAAAAAAACTAGGGTTAGGATTAGAATTGGTGTTGGGGTTTGAGTTTGGAGAATCCCATGAAGGAGATCTCATCCTAGCCCTCTCTCTTCTATGAACATTCATATGACCCCCAAGAGCCTGTGCAGATTTGAACTCTTTCTTGCAAAAGCTGCATTTGTAGTTCCTTTGAGGCCATGAAAATCCACATGTAAGATCTTTCTCAAAACTTAAATTTACAGTATCCAGTTTTCCCTTAAATCTCTCACAATCCCACTTCAACTTCTCCATAAATTTCTCTTCAAAACAACAAGAAAAAGTAAGGAAAAGAAAAGCCCAGTTCAAAAGGAAAAACAAATACTACTCCCTTTCCAGATAGGAAGGAAAAAATGACGATTTCTACAAAAAAAAGTGATTATGTGAAGGGTTGCTTTATAGGGAAGTTGGAGTCAAGTTTGTAAAATGTGTGCGTTGTACAAGTGTTACCGTTCAGCTGTAACTTGTATATTACTAAAATTGGAGATTGCTTAAACAGTAAGTGGGGTTCCATTTTTGCTAACTGCTGGTATAATCTAGTGGATGGAATTATTAAGTAGCTTTTGACAACCCCTGCAGGGACACACAACTTTATTGTTGTGACAGATGCATTAACTTTTTCAAAGAAATTATAGGGGATTTGAAAGGCTTCACTTTTCAAGATAGTTTTTGACAATGATGACGAAAATCAGTTTTACGTCTTCAACAAATTTAGAATTGACTATATAAATCTTTATTTATGGTTTCATTCAGTCCATTTTATGTCTACACAAAAATTCAAAACAACGAAATACAATCACAAGCCACTTTATTGTGATATATGCGCCATTCTTAAAAATAAAAATCTTTATAAACATCTGTAAAACATATTTCAACCATTTAAGCATAGTTCTTTGGTCAAGTCCCAAAAGAATTGAAGTTGGAAATGACATTCATGTCCCCATCCAGCCATGTCCTATAGAGCCATATTTGTCTACTTCAAGGCACAAGATATCACAATTCACAATCAAGTTTTCCATTTACTATTTTTTAGGAAATACACTGCGAAATCCATAACTATGGCTAGCTTCATAGGCTAGGTCTGTAACTCGTTGCATCACTACAAGTTTGCATTTTGTGATTGTCAATATAAAAGAAAGGAAAAGAAGCACTAGAAAGATATATGGAAAATCTTCAAAGCTAAATACTATCTCGATTTTTCAAAAGTGAACTTTGAACTACAAAACTTCTCCGGTTTTGGATAATTAGTTTGATCTTCCCACCTGGCTAAAAATAATCTGCTGTCCAATGCCTCTGATGACGATAACCAGCAGACAAGCACTTGGAGCAATACACAAATGGATTCCATGATAAGTTTAATTTTTGTCAACCAATCTGAGCACCTGTTTCTCATCCAGGCCAAACAGGATAACTTCCATCAAACAACACGGCGTTCCTTTATGGTTCATTCACGACATTATTAAAACATACCCTTTTGGTTGTCCTCACTAACGTGAATGTATTTGCCAACATTTAGGTGGAAATTTGATTTAGAAGTGATCATTCCGCTTGTGGCAATAAAAAGCTAAAGCCCGAGTTCTCATGAATAAGTGGTGGTGGTTCAATGTCAGAAATATCAAATCGATCCATTGATTTGGAAAGGTTGTCTACTGAGAATGGTATGCTGCATTATGCAATGGAGACAGGAGATTAAGTTACTAACAACTGAAGAAAAAAATTCAGATATAAAAATGTATAAAATGCAACAGCATAAATAGGATGCGAATTGTGAAACATTTCATGTTCAACCTTGAGTCATCATCCTGCAGGAAGGAACTGCTGATGGCATTGTTTGAATCTTCAGTCATCAACACCCTCATGTTAGATATAACCTGCGAATGAGAGTCAACAAAGACAAAATTGCTGATAATATACTCTGTCTCGTCAATCTCCATATAAAAGTTTTCTAACACTGCAGACAAAACGTGAAATTTTTGCGGTGAAGAGATTATACATGTGAGTTAGTAGTGAAGAACATAAATATAGATTTATGTATGTGATCCCCATTAAGAAGTGGGGAAACATCCTATAATCTTGCCATCAGAAGAATCATATAAAAAGTACTAAGGAGCAATCACAATATCTGATCATACTGTTCAAGACTATATTTAAATTAATATGTTTTCCCTCTCTTATCAGATTAAACTTTTAGAAAAGATGGTTCATCATGGTATCAAAGCAAGTAAATGTCATGAGCTTAAATCTCGCCACACCTGTTTATGAAAATTATGCGCCTATTAGGTTTTTGGTAAAAAGGAATCTGTCCTGCACGAGAGGGGAATGCTGAAGACTAAATTTAAATAAATAAATGTGTCCCCTCTCTAATTGCATAAGCTTTTAGATGGGGAGATTTAATACAAGGTGAAGGTTACGTGCTAACTTCTTTATATTGTAACTTGTATCAGATACTACATTCATAAAACACAGCATATTTATAAAACACCAATAAGAACTTACATCTTGGGATAGGCTGTGTGCACCATATTTGTCATCCCAGTACATTGTGCTGATTCTGTAGAGCTGTTGAATACTGAGCACCTGTAGATTATAGAGAATTTGTGAGCAAGAAATATGCGGGTTCAGAGAGATGATTATTTAAGAAAAGTATTTGTAACTTCTTACGGGACATAAATCATGGCTTATCTCATCCAGAGTCTTCTTTGGTTTCTGATGTATGACCTGTTCAGCAACCAGAAGGTTCAAAATGATTACGAGGCCTTACAACTTTGGACTAATGTATGGTTATATTCTTCTCTCTTTATTATTTCTTTCTTCTCAAGTGATTTATTGATTGATGCTAAGAGGGGGCAGCTCATGCACTTGTCAAAAACTTGCATGAATTGAGAAGTGCCAAAAGTGTGTATTCATTTAAGCCCCAAGGTCATGTTTGCTACGTAATACTTGACTAGACTAAACAATACAGTTCAACTTCTTTTTATTTATTTCTTAGTACTTCCAATGATATCCAGCCCTCCTAACCAAACATACCATAAAAAGAAAAAACTGCATTTTCCTAAACTAGCCTCGCTCTGTAATATCAAATAATTAGCCAAATTTCGCGTTATACAATAACTCATTTACTTCATAAATTTGTTGCTTTCATGTACTATTTTTATCTTTGCCCATTTGTTAGTTTCATGATTCAATCTATCTATGATGTGCGTAGATACGTTGTGTAAACGATAAAAATTTATGTAGAAAATGTGCTCCGCATACTATTTGAACAACACGAGCAATACGAATGTTTTTATCTTGTGACTGTAGAAATTGGAACCATACCAGAAATCCAATTGCTTGTCTTATATGCTTGAGCTGAGCTCATCCCAAAAGGAACCTGTATACTGGAATGCTTCCAATTTA
Source organism: Fraxinus platypoda (assembly GCA_903798405.1). NCBI lineage: Eukaryota > Viridiplantae > Streptophyta > Magnoliopsida > Lamiales > Oleaceae > Fraxinus > Fraxinus platypoda. Next base: position 6,631 of record CAIGRT010090465.1, read on the forward strand.
GCAGGTATATTAAAAGCAGCAATTTCATAAAATCACTAAAATAAATAAATACCACTTCAGTCGCCTTGTGACACCAATGTTCCAGTTCGGCCAATCCAGCCTTGACATATTCACCAATGCTGAATGAGCAGCATTCTCGTCTTAGTAAAAGGCTGTTACATGGAAAACAACATTAGTCTCTTTGACTGATGGATGAGTGTCAATAGGATATGCACATGAATACTTGCCTGAAATGTATTACCTGTTAAATAACTGCACATTAACAAAAGAAAATATTTGTGTGAACACCTTCCAAACCAAAAATGGAGGTACCTGAAAATATATACACAATAAATTATGTCGACTGCATACCAGAAATTGGACATAAATAAAGACAAAATAGATAATGAAGATATTACTCCAAACCAGATCAAGCAATATTTACTCCTTGGAGGAAAAGAAACGTCTCAATATACTAACATCACATGATATGATAAAAATACTTAAATGTAGACAAACATACTGGAAAAAAGTTTGCCAGGACACATCATTGAGCTCCAATTATTATGGTGATATTGAGAAGTCACTCTTATTAAGGTACAATTAAAATTCATCGCGATTCCCACTGGTAACAGACCAGTTCATGAAAAATTAGAAAACTATACTTTTGACGAATAACTAGAGTTTGGAGGTCGACCAAATGTGTATATTATGCACACAGATTTCATCAAGTTCAACGCCAGAAAGACATCTACAATTGATAATGTAACTCTGCTGCATGATAATATATTGATTCCATCTATCAAAATTATGTCATTCAACAAATATGTCCAACACAATTAAGAATTCAATGCCATAGATCTATTAAAGCACAAAGTGAAATAGTAATATCATTCTTACATGATTCGCTTTTAATATGTTCAAAATTTTCACCGGGCTCTTTACAATTCCTTGCCAGTGAGCAATTAAAATCTCCTGTGCTGCAGCATTTGCTAGTGCACAGGCTGTTCCTTTAATTAAGTTTGCTCTGGATATTCTTGGAGCCTATACCATTAAATTCCCATAAAGCGAGGTATTATATGAAAAATGACAACTGCACTCCATTGTCAGATTTTCTGAAATGTGTTGACTTGCTAAGAGCAATAAGAAATACCTGAATGCATAACCCCAGCAGTGGAGAAATTTCTTTTTTCAAATCATCACGTATCATTCCATGTATTTTCTCCACGTATGCCATCAGCTGCTGTTTAAAAAGTAAAGCAGGGTATTTGGCTTCTACTTGGCGTAAGGTACAGACAGAATCATCACTTAGTAGAGAAAGATTAATGCCTTGAGGGTGCTGCGGAAACTCTAGGATAAATAAGGTTAACGCTTAAAAAATGTTTATGAAATACAACTATGAGCATGTTTGGCTAAGCTAAGTGTTTGTTTTAAAGTAAATGAGTTTTAAAATAAGTAATTTTTAATTTATCGAAACTGAAATTGGTAGTAAGGTAAGAGTTCAAAAAAAGTACATTTCCTTAAAAATCAGAAAAAAGTAACAAATGCAAACATGTTTGGAAGTGAAAAGTTACTTAAAAGTAACTTCTTTTTAAGCTTAGCCAAAATATGACTTCAAATGAAATTTTCATTTACCTGAGTCATTCTCCCAAATAGAGTGGCTGATGGTGATCGCCGATTTTGTGGGGCTACACCAGCAGCTCAGTGTGAGTTGCAACATCAACAACAAAGTTGATTCATTGGATAACCAGTAATCCAACACATATTGTCTTGAGTCTTCAGTTCAAAAGGTATGTGAAGTTAGAAAGGGCCTGTTATGCTAAATAAAACCAGCAATGCAAATTCCTAGAACATGTAATTTAGATGCTATGATTCACACCTCAATAGCAACACCAATGGTTTGTATTATCCTATCAAAAATGCTTGTTCTCTCAGCCTCAAATGAATGCCACTGCCGAAGGCATTTGTAAAAGGTCCATCGTCCATCTCTGATTGATATCTAGCATTCATTGAAGTACTATGCAAGTCCTATTACATTATTAATGCAGTATCAGCATTCTAAGACTGCGTCTATATAGATTTAATTGTATCTAAAAAGTATTTTACTTACAACATTTGTCTTTGATCTTTCAGCCCTCTGCACGTCCCAATAACAAAGAAGTTGTAAGTAACAAAATAACATGTTCATGAATGTATCTATTGAGACTATTAGCTCTAGAATACCTGCAGAATTGACCTTGAACTTCTGGATTGCAATTTATTGTTCTGAGCCATGGCTAGAGCCTGCTGGCGAAGAACTTTATTTTCTGATTCTAAGCTGGTGAGCTTCTCTTCAAGCCTATTATAGGGACAAGATTTCCATTAACTGTACCCTGTGAAATGTTTACGCAGAAATTTCCATTTTGTAACACAGAGATAAAAAGGATAATCAAGAAACCAAGTAGATTGGCCATTCAACTCTAATATAAGAGACATTATAGTTTCATGTAACTCGGAAATGACAGAGTAAATAAAATGTACGAAAAGTTACGATGTAGTTAATAAGGCTAGAAAATCACTTGGATGGACGCTCTATGTCTATGTTAGCAAGCTCATTAAAGTGGATTAAAAAAGAGGCTCGAGGGACTTCTTGGCAAAGTAAAGCCAAGAGAATCACACTAGCTAGCACCGTCTACAACATTTGGATGGCTAGAAATAAATAGATATTTGAAATCTTAGGCCATGCTCCGATAGTATTGTGAGACGGATCAAAGCACATGTATACAAATTTATATTTACATTGTATCCTAATGTTTTGATCCATTTTAAGTCCCTAGCTTTGAGTCGATAGATCGTGTCGTTGGTACATCTTATGATTTAGTAGGGATTTTTGTAAGTCCAGGTATGCCCGGTGTACTTGTACATGAGTTTTGATCTATAAAATTCTACATTTACCGATAAAAAAAAATTCCAAATAGGATGGACTCACCAAAAGATGAACATAACTATACGAGAAATTACGAAATGACTAAGCCTTTGGGAAGGTTACAGTAAGTAGACCCTTTACCTTATTTCTTATCTCGATACAACTAAGATTTCCAAGTATAGAATTCCACCATTTCTCACGAAAGCTCATTTGATCCAAAAAGATGCTTTTGCTATATCCTTGCGTTCTTTTTGACCCCCCTCCCTCCTAATATATTAAGCCTTTAGGTTTAGTTTGAATCCCCTATCATATTATCAAATACTCGTAAGCAAGTCTTCCTGACAGTCGTAGAAAAGAATGGTCAATCCAAATGAGATATATGATTGATATTTGATCACTCAAGATTAAGCCAGCAAAAAGCTGCATGCATTATATAAACTAGAATTTTTAAGTGAATAGAAGAGTACAAAAGGTGCACCAGGTAACTTAAAGTATATATTTAAAGATTTAACAAGTCAAAATGTTTAACATAACAAACCTCTACAAAAGGATTGTATACAGACTGCTGACTTCTTTAAGCTAGAAAATGTGTTCGAGCAATATATGTTCTAGTCTTCCATTGTATTTTCTAATCAGTATTACTAAGTTCGAGCGCTCTGCGAGCATCTAGTTCAGCCATCTGACCAACTCTCAGGAAGACCTTTGTTTTTCCAGTCTGAAATCATTGAAAAAGATGTTTATAGTAGTATATCTTGATTAAAACAATAGCAAACTAACACCAAGTAAGAAGATATCAAATAAAAGACAAGGAAGCATATGACAATTATACTATACAAACACCTATAGAAAATAGAAGTAACAAAGACATCTTTCCCTTTCCTGCCCCATTTTGGAGGGAGAAAGCATAATGTATCAGATGAAAATGTTTAATTTTAGATCAAGAAGATAATAAATGGAACACTAAAAACTTAGGATTACAGTTATTGTACAGCGTGAATGCGTGATGATGTTGATTGCATTTTTAGTGGAATAGAGTTTCCGTTGTTCATATTTACTTGTATGCTCTCACGTAAGAAAATTTATAGGGCAAATTGAATAATTATAGATTCCTGTGCTTGATAATAAACAAAACCAGAATTTTGTCAGCAGCAAGATGAAATTAGCATCACCTGATCCCCAGGAAGACCCATTTTCTCCAAAAGTTTTTTACATGCAGCTTTTTCATCATTGCTGCTCATATTATAGGATAAAGCAGGTGTTAGTCCAGCAGATTAGTAACACTGAAATCTCAACATTTTTTAATATAAGAATGCACTTACTTTCCTTCCAAGACCTCGGGAGCAAGAAGACTGAATCGATTAAGAAATTCATAAAATGTCTTGCGAGTTGGGTAACCGGCACAACTGATTCTAATTGCCTCCAGCACACCCTGCCAGTAGATAAAAAATTAATTAATTAATTAATTAATTGTATAATCAATGAATTATATAAGTTATGGGAAAATTCAGTAGTTGCATCTTAATCGTACTCACGCCACAACGTAGTTGCCGCAAGATATTGACATTCTCAAAAATAGTAGGTTTAAGTTGGTTGTTGGGTTTCAAGCATCTAATGTAGTGAGGTTATGTGGAATTCAGCGTCTTCATCAATTGTTGAAGTTGTAGCTGTACCGGTGAATCAAAACATCAGTTTCGACCTTCTCCACCATGAAGGATCTCATAAGCTCAGACTCTTGGCAATGAGCACCTTGATAATCTACTTCTAGAAGGATCTAATGCATGGAGCAGTTAGAAAATATATTAAAAGTACCTTAAAACGAGAACCTATTGATGAAAATTTAGAAAACTTGTTTGAAAATTTGGTTGACTCCTCAGGGATTGGAGGAAAAAAGCCTGCTACAAATGAACATTTGGAAGCATTTAACAAATCTTGATGTTCAGGATCAACATAATCTTTATTTTTATCCAAAAATTGATCAGACTGGTATTGAACCTGGAAGGAGAAAAAGGATGAAAATCTTCAACAAACAAGAAGACCAAATTAGAAAAACATAAGTGACTAACAACAAAGTATGTAATTTGGATTACCTCCCCAGCATAATGAGCAACTGTAAAATCGGTACGGGACAATTTTAGTTTGATAAAATGTTTGTGGGATTTGAACGTCTGATAATGCTTTTGCGAAAATGTTTCATGCGTTGACTTGGGAAACATGCTGGAAACAGAACAAGAAAGAATAAAAGATTCATTACAAAGTTACGTAAATTTATTTGTTGTAATATGTAGTATAAAATCAACTATACTTTGCTAGCTATGTGTGAGCAGACAAGTAAATGTTCCCCACTAAACTGCACATTAAGAATACATATGTACGAAATCATAGATTCTACCAGGCCTCATCAAGAAGAGCAACGATCCCTCCAGGTTTCTGCAAAAGCCAAGCAAAAACAGTAGTATAAAAAAATACTGCATCAGGAAGCAGAGTTTTCATAATGAAATATCAAACTTGAAGTATAGAACTAAAAACATAATTGAGAAAGAGATTAGGATAGGAAATGACTGCATCAGATTAGCATTTGAAAAGATATGTCTCAAAGCTTGACAATGGAGAAGATGCCAGATTCTGAGCTTCAAGGAAGTAAGAATGTTGATGGCCTTCGAACAATGTAATGCTTTTACATAGACAAGAAAATATCAATTTTGACTCATGGACAACTGGTTTTCCTTGCAAGTTTGTAGGCTGTCTCAGCCTCTGCACCAAGTCTTTGCTGCCGAGTACAAGCTTCAAAGGAATATAACAACAGTCCATAGAATTACAATATACTAAATTGGAGAACCTTTTCAATAAGATCCAGGACATCTTGGTTATCAACGAATTCTATGTAGCTCCAGTCGATCTCTTCTTTTGTGTATTCCACCTGCTACATCTTGAAAACATGCTGAAATGTTTTACAGTATTTCAGATTTATGTTGAAACACTGATTCAGAATCTGCTGCTAAACGGGTCAACTGGTGTACCTGGTTAAATGTTGTTGTAGCTTTTCATTTGTAAAATTAATGCAGAACTGCTCAAAACTGCACGTGTAATTGGTTAGTTGTGTTACTAATAAGGAGTTAAATGACACAGTCATCTTTGTACCTATTAGTTTTAAAACTTTCAAAACCATATATATCAAGAACACCAATCAGACAATTTGAATATGGATCTTGCCCAATTGAATTATTTATTTTGTCCACCAACCTGTAGATATTTTGAATGCATCAATTTGACTAAACCAGGGAATAAAAGTATAAAACTATCCTGATACATAACCAGGAATAAAACTAGAATCATACCAGTCAAACAAGCGAGAATACATCGTCTTGGCTAATCCATCCCTACTAACTGCTGCACCATTAGGATCAAGACTTCTCGTGATAACTTCTTCCGGAGTAACCATAACACGCTTCAGTATTGCATCTTCCAGCATTAAGATCACACCTGAAGAATCAAAGGAAAAAAAATAATTAAATCTGAAACTAATACACTGCTAGGAAAAAATTGATAAAGTAAGATACTCTAGTCATACATGAGAAGCTCTGCCACAGTCTGAAGATGGAACTTTGATTTGTCATCCTTGAGACCTGATGAATCAACTTCTTTTCCCTTGGAAAATTCAACATTACCAAGATGGAGAATAGAGGCCACAACTCTGAAAATAGCGTCCTGAAAGAGTAATAGGGTTTTATAGTATGTGCTGATTGAGCAAAAGGGGCAGCAGAAAGATACTGGTTATAGGACTTCACCTGCTCTTTTTGACTTATTCCAACAATATCCATGGCCCTCCTTGATGCCAGATAATCATGTGCACCACTTATACCAACTAATTCATAGCAATTGGATTGATTTAGATAGCGAAATGTTTTAGGATGTCCCAACATATACTTCTCAGTTTCCTGATAAGATTGAAAATTGTAATGCTAAATATATTCGCCGAGTATCTATCCAAAAGATAATAAAAATGATGTTGTGAAAGGCGAAAACCTCCTGTGGTGCTGCACAAAGAAGATAGAAGCAGCGATAGTTGTGTTCGGGATCTGAAACTTGGCAAACACGAGATCTCTCAAGAAGATACATCCTAATTGCTGCTCATGATATTCTTCCGTGCTTATCAAACTGAATTTCAACAAAATTACCAAATCGACTGCACCATTATAAATGAATTAGCACTAAATCTACAGACTGACAAGTTAATTTGTAAATGCTATCAAGTAAACATCAATTAGTTCACAGCACGACTCAAGCAGTATCTCACCTTGAATTGTTATTTCTAACAGTTTTTGCATTTCCAAATGCTTCAATTACTGGATTTGACTGCAACAAACCCCTCAGTAAACTTTAGATGTATCATAGATAAAGGTGTTCATGAAGAGCACAAGAAGTACAAGAAATAGTTTTCTTAATCTATATCAACACTAAAAGCCTAGTTATAAACGGTCATGCAAGTTTAACAGTGTTGGCGGGCATAAAACCAGCAAGTAGAGTCTTACCTCAAGAACTTGTTGTTCTACTGTTCGACCTTCAGTGCCTTTACGGCCACCCAAATAGGCTAGACACTGCATATGCATTTTAGTAGTTTCAGTCTTACCAGCAACACTTTCTCCACTGACCGGTATAGAGTTACTTTTTCCCTCATTGATCATTGCCCTATTTTGTTTCAATCAAATTAGTATAGTTAGCCTCATCTTTTTTACAGAAGAGTAGTGCAGAATGACTATACTACATAGAACTACCTGAAAGCAACATCAGCAATGGCAAACACATGAGGACTCAGTTCACCAAATGGTGCACCCTTGTATTGTTCCATCACGTGGCCATCATACAAGTGAGGCAGTCTTTGAAATGGATTGATGGCAATATGAATGCTTACAGTGTACGTCTGACATAAATTAAGAGTATAATATTACGATAGAGTCACCCATGGCTGCGGTAACTAATGTTGTCTCTTACCGGGTTGAACATAGATTAAACATGAATTTAAATTGAATGTTATGATTTTAAAATCTTACATATAATTCATTGAGCTGGTATCTCCATGCCAAGTTTGGCAAGACCCCTGGTTCGTGCAAATAAGATAGTTTGGTCATGTCATCAACTCCACCAGCACGTGCATCCTCATCTTTAGTATCATTTTTTCTAAATTAGCTACAACCTAGAAAAGTTGGAAAAACACAACAAAAAAAATGTAAGTGAAAATTGAAGAATGACTCCAGTTAGAAACTTGCTAGTGCTAAGAAAACAATTCAATCCTAACTTGAAACATTTTGGCAATGCGCTAAAACTGTAAATAAGAAGAAAAGGATGTATTGTCGATAAATAGAAAAAACAACATTGGAGACAGTCCAATGTAAGTTTTTCTCTTCTTGGATGAATACAAGAAGAAATACAGAGGAACCAAGATATAGCTGAACCTAGTTTCAAAAGAAGGGCTTGTGCACTAGTATAATTCTATGGCAATCACTACCCAAACCCAAAAAATAATAATTATGAAAAGTAACAGTGGCATGGTCAATGCTGAGTGCATAGTAAGTCCTCTGAACAGTAAATCCTGAGGCTCGGTTTTCGTATTAATTTCTTTTGGATTCTTAGAGAATAAAAGGCAAACATAGACTATCTCAATAAAAAATATTACCCCAAGTATACCAGGATTATTAAATAAAGTTCGAGTCTAGTTTTACTAACAGAGCTGTTTAATGCAAAAAACTTAAGTTTACCTGCCTCCCATCAGATGTTTGGACCTCAACTTCCAGTCCATTTATTTTCGTTACTTGTCCATTGATCCAAGCAACATCTGGGTCTTCAACCCAAATATGAGAACCTACAATCACGAGGTTTTCAGAAAGTAATCAAGTCCAACATATTAAACCCTTCTTTACACCTCATTACAGTCGGAGTCGATACTCTTTCGCTGATGTTATAAGTTTGCACACAAAACACAATTATCTCCATTGACTTACAGTTAATACAAGTGATGTTCTTGCTTCAAGAACTACTTATAGTTCCTACTGTAAATAACAGTATTAATTCCTAATCCCCAATAACTATTATCTTTAAATAATATCAATTAGATTTAGAGATTTAAATAATACCAGATTAGTTCGAAAAAGTTCCACATGTAGATGCAAATAATTCCCAGATCACACTCAACAGAATACCAAAATTTAAATTTTAAACGCAATAAAATACAGCCACTGAGTTCAAGGTTTCCATACCATTTTAATTTACACAACCAAAACTGGATTATATCCAATTTTTCATCAAAGGATACATCTTTAATTGTATCCAAGAACCCCAGTGCCAGTAATTTCTGACCAACTTTAGCACCTAAATCCTAATGGGTCCAACACTGGATACTGGGTTCCGCCGGAATATTGATAAAACGGCGTGAATGAACAGAAAAACGCCGTTGAATTCGTAATCGGCAATAAGTTTTGGGTTTCTGATTCAAGAAAGAGAGGTGTGTGTAATAGTGAGAAAAGTGACCGTTTTATCGAAGATTGGTGTTTGATGCATGGAATGAGAATGGGTTTGTAGA
>CAIGRT010090510.1:0-12471 GCA_903798405.1 Fraxinus platypoda
TGAAACCGGAGAAGAAAAAAGCTCAAGAGGATAGGAAAAGGTTTTGTCTCCGATATGTTGTGGTGGGATGAATTTTAAATGGATTTACTTTATTGAACTTTGTTGCGACTTCAAGAGTAAAATCACAGCTTAATTGAAGAGGAAACGCCACTTTTAGTTTCATTACGGAATTGTCAAACAGTAAAATCACAGCTTAATTGTTGACCATTTTCATCTGATACTAGAAAGAAAAAATTTGAAGTTGATTATTCCCTATTTTTCTCTACCTTGATCATGTTAATCACTACAGATAAATCAATTTTATTCTTCTCCTGTATCGCTTGATGTCTTGATCAAAGTGGCCTTTCTTTCAGTGTAGTCCGAATCACACACATTAATACACGTACATCTGGAAACAATCTCTTCCATGTTTCTATTGATGGTATGTGAGAAAATATTTTATTGATTTCTTTGTACTCTTAAAATGCTTCGAAACTATATTTTATTGGTAAAATCATATGAAAATTTGCCTCGTCGAATTAAATTTATTTTGTTGATCTCATTCGACTTGAATCTCTCATCCATCCTTAAAACTCAACATGCTAACATTACTTTAAAAATAATATGGCCCATGCATTGCACGGCTAGACTACTGGTATTGTCAAAAAAAATTATGAAAGTTTATGGATTGAGTTCAATAAAATGTGTTGCTAGAATAAAATTTAACCAACTTTTTTAGCAAACAAAAACTTTATCAAACAGTCATGTAATTTTTTTGCACCATATAGTAACTTGTTAATTGAATTAAGTAAGATGATAAATATTTTTACTAATATTATCGATTTAGGAATTAAAAATGGTAATTTCACTACAGAAATTATCTCCCTTGTTTACGGTGAGATATACGTACGTAAACGAATGGACGTTTTTGTAAATTGCAGGGCAAAGTTTGTACACGTATTTATTTACAATCTCAGCAATTTCAACGTTTATTTTTTTTCTTTTTCTTGAAAAACATTACTCGTATAAAGTATATTGTAGGTCATAATGTGAGTAAACGATCACGAGAGTGGTGTCAGTTTGACAAAACTTATAAAATACCTATAGATAATCAAATTTCATTTACAACCGCACATGTCAATGAATTCACAGGTACTATTCACCCCTCATTTCTATTTATTTTTAAATTAAACCATTTATAAATTCTTCCCAAAAAGGCAGCACATTTAATCTTCATCTTGTTCCTCACGTGCTCAATTGCTCATTGAATTAATTTTATTTTTATTTTTTTCCATCAAGGCCCAATACATGTATAATTTTCATAAATAACGTCAAAACTTGAACTCAAAATTTTTATCCACTCACACACAATGTTAAATCACCTCATTTAAAAAAGTTAAAGTTGATGACATGTTACTTGATAACCCTTGGTCTTCAACGCGCGAGTGATAAAAATGAAATGAAAAATGTAGCAGTTGTATCATCTCCACTTACGATCTGTAAGAATACACCATAATCAATTGTATTAACAAAATAAAACTTTATTATGCAATAAGTGCTTGCCCAACTAATGCTCTCTCTATTTGGCATGTCCAGTGATAAAAAGAAGGTATTCAAATTACGGTAGAGACTTGAGCTTATTAATATTAGGCTATCCTCTATATAAAGCCATGAAATGTAGACCAAAAAGGGGGGAAAAAGGAATGCCCCTATGATTTGACTATGAAATATCCGGCTAACGATACAAACTAAGCTGCAGCTCCAACCTGTAATGAAGCTCGAGCAATTTCTAGTGCCTCCTCGACTGAAGATGCATTCTGAAGTTTGGCTTTGTCGACTGAAGGCTGGTTCCTTGCGAGTTTAGGGAGCAGTTGGAATTCCTACAACAATATTACAACAAAATAGTTTGATTGTAAGCTATAACTACAAGTGCATGTTTGATATGCAGTATAAACATCATTTTACAACATAATGAAAAGGATTTTAGCATCTTTTTCTTCCATACGAGTTTCCCATTACTATCCAATCTCTCTGCCAAACATGCCAACAGTGTTCTATGATAATAAAACACCTTGTGTCAGGACCTACGGGCCAAGGGACAGTCTCGGGTAGATAGTTTCCACGGTGTGTAAGCCTCCCAAAAGGTAATGGATATTCACGTGTGCTCATTCCAAGGCATTTATTTTATTGGACATCTCATTTTCAAGTCTTCGCAATAATTTCATGCAATATATATTAGTCTTCCATTCTCAAGCCGCAGTGCATTATTAGCCTCTTAACAAATGCATCCGAACATCTCAACCCAAAAAATCTCAAATTTTTGGTTTGTAGTGTTGTGTTCAATAAAAAATTACCCCTATAATATATTTGAATCAACAGCAAAGGTGCCATTTCTGTTGTGATATCAGGCAACAAAATAACTTGCAAGACTATCATAAGCTTTTCCTTAATATTTCTCTCTTTAACAGTTCTTCAGGTTCTATATCAACAATTTATACATAATACATTACACACAAGCAGAAGTGCACGTGTGCGAATTACGGTTCACAAAATTTTACCAACTTCAGTATCATTTCTGAAACATACCTCAGCAGTTCCACTTTCAAGAAGAACTCCCTTTAGTATACCTGCAGACAGCACAATCAGCATCTTATTTTCTTTGCTTTCCATTTTTCCAGTGAAAAAATCAACCTCTCTTCCCTACAGCCCCTGCCCCTCCACCCCCAACCCAACCAAGAAAAAATGTACAAGTAACGATGCATGCCCTTAGAAGGAAATCTCAATCAGTTGCTACTACCGCCAGCAACATAAACACACGTACACACAGAGTGAGAGCAAAGTACCAGAGTCAATCCAGAAAGTTGCAACTTTTGGATCAAAATTTCCAATTTCAACAGTCTCTCCAACTGTATATCAAGAAGCAAAAGTAAAATATTAATATCATTAGCTAAAGATTGCCCAACAGTAAATTCTTTGGACTCATAGACCAAGAAAGTAAGACACACACTTACCATTATCTCCGAAGAACTGCCACCAGACTTTTCTTGGGCTCCCTTCATACTCAAAAACCCTCGAGTAAAAATATGGGAGATAGTCATACCTGAATGTCACACAGGATTCCCATCATTATCGCAGATAACTTGAAGCGGTTAAGTTTCAAAATTATAATTCCATTAGAAACAAAGTTATGATAACGTTAGAAATAAGTCAAACTCACGTGTCCGTATGTGCAGTTAGTAGTGATTTAACACAATGCTGAGCAGATCGACGAGCATGATCAACATGCTCAACCCTTGAAATTCGGTTGTAAATCTGTTTAACACGATGTGAGATCATGACTTCATGAACAACAAAGTTTTCTGCTTTTAGTTTGTAAAAAGAAGACACACCTTTAAGGGGAATGCCGCAACATCTCCGATAGCAAAAATTCCAGGTATGCCCGTTCTAAACTGGCCATCAACCTGATATTTAAGTATAGGAGCACATTACTCTCTTCTTTTCTTTCTTTTCCAAGTCAGTGAATCACGCCAATTATGCATAAAAGGTATATGGAATAAGTTTAAATTTTATACATTAGCTAATTTCAGCAACCAAAATTTAGCTTATCAATATTAAGAAGTCTCCTTTTCATTTAGTATTCTTTTTCGAGTGCGGTTTTTCACTTAATTTTTCTTCTATGTGAATCAGACAAGTAACTTAAATAATTTTAAATTAGTAGAAGTTCATGTATAATGTACGATGCCCTCACAGACAAAGAACAAATAGTAACCTGTATTCCTCCCACGGTGCTATTCAAGCCTATCTTTTCAAAGGGACCCACAGCAGGTTTTGCACCAATTCCGATGACAACCTGCATGCCGAGGAACAAAGGATGTATCATTTTCCCCTTCATCTGTATGTAATAATTTACTATGCCACAATTATGTAGCAATACTCAACATAAAGCCTGTATTTTTTCAATAAATCATGACCAAAAAGATAAATGTTAGAAGATGAACATCTTTTTCCAAATTACCGTGTCTGCTTCAATGGTGGATCCATTCTCGAGTTTAACACCAGACACATGTCCATCAGAACCAGCTTCTAAATTCTTTATGGAAGTGCCCTGGAAGCATGGGTTAATTCAGAAACCTTCTCTACATGCATCAATCGTATATGCGTGCTCGGAACACAATCATGCACTACTTTTGCTCAATTTACAGTTTCCTTTTTTTGGGATTTACACCTTTTCCTTTACCTTTTTTTTTTTTTTTTTTTTTTTTTTTNAGGGAATTAAGAAAACAACGTCATACATGCATAGGCTTCTTCAATCCCCGCCCTTAAAAGTCAATTATTTCCTTACTCCGCTAGTGGACTCGTACACCCCCGAACTCATTTTCTTTTTACTCCCTTTTCCTTTTCCTTTTTTTTTTTTTTTTTTTTTTGGTAGAGGTTCATTTGGGGGGCTGGGTGAGTGGGGAGAGAGAGAACACTAACCTTGACAAATTTGACACCATAATCTTGGTATAGCTTTTCATACTTTTGGCCAAGTGATGGAGTGAACAATCTTGGCATAAGATGATCTTCTGGAAATATCACCTATTTCAACAAAAGACAGTGCAAGTTAAACTTGGCCATTAAGAATGTCCTGAATCCAAACATAACAAATAAATGCATGTCATGACACCAAATTAAGAAGTTACATGCTTTATTTACAAGATGACTAAGATTTGTAATACTAACGTTCAAACCATAGAAGAAACATCAACTGTTCAAGGATCTTTAGTTAGGCAAACAGGAAGGGAGCTGACCCAGACAATCTTAATCTTGGTGGGATCTCTTAGAATATTGTCAAGATTAGGAATATTTTATCATGTGGATTATACATCCCCCATCCTAACACCACGAGAGAGAGTGCAGAGAAACAATGTTGCTTTAGCTAAGTTATATCAGGCAGTTTTACTTAAATTGGACTGTACATTGCGATAGAACCTTATACAGTTCCCCATTAATGAGCTACATAAAACCCTGTATCAAACTGTTTTTATTTATTTATTGGCAATTGAACCATACTGTTTGTCAATGGACATTCCCCCAATCACATTTCTAAACTTTTCTAAACTATCTTCATCATCAAAATTCTCTCTCCTCAAAATTTTCATGATTCGGGTAAATTTTACCGGTCATTTTTTACATTGTACCATTTCCTTTATGTTTGTTGTCATTACACGTCCTTATTTTTGCTTAAATATCAAAATCTAACCTTATGTACATTATCCCTTGGATCCTTAAATAATAAGGTCTTTTATTAATTATTATCGTCAAATATCAGTAGTTATTGTGTTTTCATACTATTTTGTTTGTTTCAAAGTGAATGTCTTGGTTAGCTTCTTTAACTCAATCAGATGACCTTATGGAGATAGATTTCACTTTGATTTATTTGAATTTTAATTCCAAAACCTTTTTAAACTGATTAATATTCATTTTAGTGCCATTAAATAATTTTAATAAAGCAATGTGAACTATCGCTGAAAAAAGAGAGAGAGTGAGAGAAGAAGTCTAGTTTATCAATAAAAGCTTGACAAGACATTCGTTATGAAACTTCGGGAGTACTACTAACACTTTTCTCTTCTCTGAAGTGGAAGATTGAAAGGCTTTACAGTTCATCTATCAATAAAAATCTACAACTGTACTAGTGTCAATAATTGCTGGCTTGTTCCATGCATGGCTAATCTTTTGCTATTTTTTGGCTTTTAAGATGAAGTTCCTTGTTAAGTTTTAGTTATCAAGGGAATTACAAGTCTTTAAAAATCTAAAAATAAATAATGTGCATCGCACATTGACAATGACTAGTTATTTTTAAATATACATAAACGAAATGATTGAATAAATCAGGTAAGAATTTTCATGCCTTAACATATAGTAAGTCATCTAAATTCTAAAATAGATGTATCAACTAATGACCAAATTCACTCGCTGAAATGAAATTGTTGGGATGGATATGCAATAATAGCAAGTGCCAGCTTGTTTGGCTAAGCTCAAAAATAAATAAGTTTTCATTTCCAAATATGTTGGTATGAGTAACTTTTATCTTACTTTTAATTGGAAAAGCTACTTATTTTGAAAGTAATTCTTACCTCATTGTCAAAATATGTAACTTCAACTTTTGCAAATAAAAGAAATTATTTATATTTAAGCTAACCTATTTACTTATAAGTGAACATTTAATCTTAGCCAAACATGCTAGCTTAACTGGTCCTTACAGTGGTATCAAGTTTCCAACCACTAGTTGCTGCTGCGACTTCCATGCCGATATAACCACCACCAACAACCACGACTTTTTTTGCTTTCTCCTGAAAGGGGGAACATTAATAAATAAATATCATCAAGAAAGTAATTACACTCCATTCAAAGAATTATATGAACTGCAATTACCAATGAGGATATCAATGAATCAGCATCTGCAACATCCCGGATATAGTGAACACCAGGTAAGTTTCCTCCAATTTTATCGGGAAATCTGGAGTCAAGACAAAAAAAAAATTTCATTTCTCATGTGAGATAAAATTGGAACCCATCAACAAGAAAATATACGGGTCTGATACAAACATTAACATGATATTTTTAGAGTCCCAAGATTCTGAACTCCTTCCAATTGGTTTCAGACGAAAACAATAGAACCAAGAAGTAAACTAAGATGATATATGGGACAAAGAATGACAAGTAAATATATAGTGCAACAGTTTTAGGGACATACAGGCAATAATAACATGGAATATTCTATTCACCATCTTGTCATTTTAAAAAAATTGAACTAAATGTTGGATGAAATCGAGAGGGATTTTCCAGAAAGTTTGGTAATAAGCATATCACAGAAACTATCTTAGGAAGGATATAGAGCCATTTAAACCAAAGAAATCATATAAAGACCTGGAGGCTGAACATCCAGTAGCAATAATGAGGGATCCATATTTGAGCAATTTTCCAGAATTTGTTTTCAATGTTTGCTTTTCAATATCAACATTGACTACTGGATCTTCGTACAACATCTGTGCAAAAATGATGAGCATAATTATCAAAAGCACTACCAAGGTGTCAACATAAAGAAAATCATCATTGAAACATTGCCAAGCTAAACATTTAAACAGTTGGATTGATTAGGACATAGTTACGGCTGGTTGTAGACATATTTCCAGCAAGCTATACATTTTTCGTAAATAAGTCTCCCCTACATCATAAAATAAAGTGGAGCGAGCATAGTTAATAGATTAACAGCTTAATTACAGGCAGAAAATCCACATTTCTGGGCTTCATAAACTAAATTAAAGGTTATTACCTATTATCAAATAATTCATTAAGTTAATCTTAACAAGCATCGGATCATCATATAGTAGTACTATCAGATGGGGCTTTTTAAGTCAACTGAAGAAATCAATCCAAATGAACATGGACTTTCTAAGGATTCAAATGATCAGCAGAGCACTGACGTCCGAAATAGGTTTCCAAAATAAACCCAAAATTGATTTATTGAATATGTCACAGGTTATGGATCCAGAGTCTAAACACCGTTCCACCAACCAAATTGCAGTCTACATAATATGGCACACTCAAGGCAAAAAGAAATTTCATAACTAAAACTCAACTCCTTTTAGTTTATTGCCAGATTGAAAATTTGAGAAAATCAATCATTTCGTTACAATCCAAATCTATTTAGATTGTATTCTGCCAGCCAAGCATGTCATATAGAAGTAATGCTGCCACAAAATCATCAGAAAATCATTAGAGATATTGAAAAATAAGAAAATGAGGAAAAGGAATTACCTCTATTCCTTGCTCCTTGTACCAGTCAGGAGTTTGCCTTTCTCCACCTGAGCCAACACAAGTATGGAAACCCTGAAACAACATAGATTTAATTACAATTACCAATATATGAAGAAAGAATAATGCTATGTAGAACCAGCCTTTGTCTATAACTGATAAGTCATTTTAAATGGGACTAATGTCCCCACATTTAATATTATCTATTAGTTGATATTTGAATGTCACCTATTCTGGTAACACCAATGGGGATAAATAGCATTACTCATGAAGAAAATCTACTACGACAAATATAGCAATTGCTTCTTAAAATAGACAGTCCTGAAACCTTTTCTTCCCATTCATAAGATAAAATGTGCACATATTTTGCAGTTATATTATATTTCATGCTTAATGCACCACTGAGGCATATATAGTAATTGAAAGGCAGACTTAATCCAGTTAGAAACGTAAAGGTTAATGTCACAAAAACCCCGAGAACCCAATAAAATCTTGTCAAGTTAAGTTCAAATCAGAAATCAAGCTGCACCCACCGGCAATCGAGCTGGCTTTTTATCCAAAGGGAACAAATAAGCTTTTGTCAATGCTGGACGCTCATACGGTGCATATGCCTGAATTCATATAAAATAAATCAGTTCAAAATCCAAAAAAAGTCAGAAACAAATATGTAAAGTGATAAATTAATTAATTAATCATCATCTCAAGACAAACTAACAATCACTAGCCATATATTTTTTATCACCCTGATTCCAGATATAATAAAAGACTTCATCCCCATAGCACAGCCCTTAGAGTTACGGGCACACATAGACATGTTTTACAGCATATCATTAATCAGAGATATTCTTCATAATAGCCATTTCCCATTGGTCAATTTGAAAAATGGTCATGATTATTATTATTAGGTTTAGAATGCCTACTTTATAGGTCAAAAGACATACTTATTCATATTATAAGTAGATATGGGTCAAAACATACTAGCTTTGAGTGCATTGCAGATTGATTCATTAAGTTTAGTCTTTTCGATGACTCGAAAAGCTCAACTAGCTTGACAAGTTCAGAGAGTGGGCTAAAGATGATCTACTTTAAATTGTTCTTTCCATTTTCTTTGCCATTACAACCTCTCTCTAACCCTCTTTACGCATCCACACTACAAACCCATTCCCCCTCTTCACCTCTAACGGGATTTTAGAAGAGGAAAAAGTAAGAGAATACCGTAATGACGGAATAATGACTGAAATATCCGTTCTTGAAAAGATTCCTATTATTATCAGTCAAATAAGACCATATATGTTATGTAAATCGAACTAAAGAAAATAAGATTACCTCCTTGGAGACAATGCAAAGCTTGCCACTAGCCATTCCATGCTCTACAAATGTCCGAGCTGCATATCCCGCTGCATTCCCACCTCCTACTATCACAAACCTGCAATCACCCATCTTTAAATTCATACAAACAAAAACAAAATATACAAAATTGATTAAATAGAGACACGACCAATTCTTCCAAAAGCAAATTGCAATCAAATCCTTTGTCACCCATGACAAGACTCGGGAATCCACTCGAAAGATTGTTCATTCCGCACCCCGCATAAATAAATTTGAGAACTTACTCCCGATTTTCATTGGCGAAAGAGGAAGCAGAGACAGTGAAGCATCTACGGAAGCTTCTGGAAGGAAATGAACAAGAACCCTGATGAATTCGTTTCAAGGGAGCTGACTGTGGACACCACAGTGAAAGCCCATGCTTCAATGAAAGTGTGTTTGATATGCTCGCCATTATCAATCTACGAACTGTAGACTTTTAGCAAGAAGAGTTAGAAGAATGAATTAACGAGTTTCTAGAAAGTGAGACTTTAGAAAGCGAAGATTGGACCTGATGAAGACATTGGGATCAAGAGGTGTGATGATCTTTACATATTTTTTTCAATATAATAATCTGAAAAACAGTAAAATTATTTCTGGAATTTGATTATTCAATGATGCCATGGGCTGGCTCTTAAGAAGGTTGAAGAGTCACCGGGTTAGAGGCTTAGAGCTAGACACGTTCTCTCTCTTTACATTCTCTATACTTCATATATCATTATTCTAAATAGCGAGGTTAGAGAGGTTAGAGTTAGACACGTTCTCTCTCTTCACACTCTCTATATATCAATGTTTTAAAAAGCGCATCTAGATGTCACTAGACACGATGCGCTACGAAATCACTGACTGCTAATGAGTGTCTAGAGTCGATGCGCTACGAAATCACTGACTGCTAATGAGTGACTAGACTCTAGACACAATTATGCGAGTCTAGGGGCGCATTATTATCTTTTTTAAACTTTTAAATTAAAACTTAAAGGTTGATTTACATTTGAAACTTATCTTTTTGTTGGAAACTTTTGAAAAAATGTATAAAGTTTTTATAAATCTATTTTAAATGTTTGATATACATTATTTTTAATTATTAAATTATTTTTTGATTGATTAAAAATTAAAATAAGAAAACGTCTTTTTACGTTTTTTTTACTCATATACCTCTTCTAAACTCGTCTAACCCATAGATTGACTTCTACACATCACCACGCATTACGCCTTTTAGAACACTGCTATANATTAAAAATTAAAATAAGAAAACGTCTTTTTACGTTTTTTTTACTCATATACCTCTTCTAAACTCGTCTAACCCATAGATTGACTTCTACACATCACCACGCATTACGCCTTTTAGAACACTGCTATATATATGTAAGGAAATGTTATTTGTACATTGAGGTTGACATTCTGGTGTACAGTCCCTCACAAAAGGGGGTCCACGATCAATAAAAAAATCGTGAAGCCCCTCTTATGAGGGAGGTTGGTGTACAAGTAGCATGACCCATATGTGTATGTGTATGTCGATTGATTGAGTGAAAGGGACACGAGAGTGTTTTAGGAGAGTGGCAAAATGCAAACCTGCTACACGTAAGTTTGACATTCATCATGTCTCAAAATCAAGATTATCGATTTGAATTATACATTTTCAAATTAAGGATAAAATTACTTTATCTGACGAATTTGACATAAAATTTGACATAATTATATGTAACAGTAGATGATTAAATAGAAAAACAGACTATATTTTAAACTGTCAAATGATAAAGTGTCACGTGATATTATGCCAAACTTTATATCAACCTTAATGTTCATGTAGCATAATTGTCAAATCAATGCCCATGATTTTGACACATAAAGGAATGTCAAACTAGTTGTACAAAAGAAATGTACAACTAGTTTAATTCGACAAAATGCAGTCCACCATTGGAGGCCTTTGCAGTGATCTTGGGGGTTAGCAATGGGTTGCCATCACGTGTGGGATTGTGCCGAATATAATAGCATACATCGTCATTTTATTTCTGCCCTCACCTTTCTTGTAGTTAAATATTTCATTAGTTAGTGAACTTATTCTGTCATCACACTTTATTCATTGAACTTTAAAATGCTTACGATTGATATTAAACTTTAAAACATTGCACTCCATCACTCACTCAACATATTTCATTAGTCATTGGACTTTTGAAATACTTTTAACATGTTGAACTCCATCAGTCACTCACAATATTCCATTAACTACTGAACTTATATTTTCCGTCACACTTTACTTACTGAACTTTAAAATCTTTCGAATGGTTACTAAACTTTACTCATTGAATTCAACTATTCAAAAATTGAAAATTTTGAAGTATAAAATACGATAGACGAAGACAACGTCATTCTTTTCCCTTGAATTATCTTGCAACAACTCGAAAAATTATGTTTGTTAGTATTGATTAATATTATTGAACTTAAATCGAAAATTTTACTGTCCGTTTGAGATATATATTTTTATTTTCTTGATTTTGGTTCTCAACCGAAATAAAGAAAATATTTTTTGTATTTTATTTTCTTGACTTAAAGGAAGATTATAATCTAAATTAAAATTTATATTAATTTAAAACTAGCATTCTTCTATCTACTTTGCATATTTTCTGATGACTAGTGAATTTATATCTTCTTGAACAATATCAATATTGTTTATTTAGATTGGGAGTCTCGTTATCCATTCAATATTTAATTTAATTTATTGTTTTGATCTAGGTCGAATTTCATAAAAAAATAACTTTACTCGAAAATATTATAAAATTCATTGACCACTCGAAAACATTTTAAAGTTCAGTGAATAAAGCGTGATGAGGGTATAAGTTCAGTGACTAGGAAAATATAGTGAGTGAGTGATGGAATACAAATATACAATATGTCAAAGTTCAATAACTACTCAGAAGCATTTTAAAATTCAGGTATTTATGAAACATGATGAGTGATTAGTAGAGTGAAACATGTTAAAATTTAGTGGTCATTCGAAGGCATTTTAAAGTTCACTGAGTTAAAACATTATGGATATATATGTTCAGTGACTATTAATTCCCTTTTTATTAGGGTTGGATAGGTTCGGTTCGGTTCAATTCTCTTTAGAACCAAACCGAACCGAACCCGAAATTTTCGGGTATTTAGTAAATAGAACCGTTGGATCTAAATTTAATTATGGAACCGTTCGGGGTTCGGTTCCATTCGGTTCGATTTGGCTCTAGTCGGTTCCGGGTAATAATTTTTTTTTTGTATTACAACAACGCTACATTAATTCGATTATGATATATTCAATCTTAACTCTTACAAAATAACGTAGTCCAATATCGT
>CAIGRT010090542.1:0-14864 GCA_903798405.1 Fraxinus platypoda
AAAAAATAAAATTTTAAAATAATAAAAAAAAAATCTCAAAAAATTGGGAGGGTCCAGGTCCCCCCCAGGACCCCCCTGCCTCCGCCCCTGCCCATTCATAGGGTTAAATTAATACATTTCTCTACAACTTTCATGACTCTTAAAGTCCATTAGAATGGAGATGAACTACAATTATTCTCTCGCACGTTTATTTAGTGGGTTATTTTCTGCTCGAGCTCGAGCTCAATCTCGTCTCATCTCATCTCGAAGAGAAGCACTTTATTTTGGTGGTCTAAGTCGACAATTGCGTATATATAGTTGGATATATTCAACAATAATGAATATGATAAAAAAATATGCAAAATTGAAATATTTTACTCAATTATTATTTTCTGCTTTTAGTATTATTCCTTAAATTGCTTGCAAATATTCTCTTGGAAAACAATGAAGTGAAAGTAAAAGAAAACGCTAAAAACTTTCATGGAAAGGGAAAGGAAACAGCTCTTAACGACCATGGTGAAGTTGAACACGGCAGCATATATGACACGTGTCAAGTTCTTGCTATCCTGCGCCTATCATTAGATTGTCGTGAATCGCACACGCGTGCCAAACGGTCAAGTATTAGAATCCCAAGAAAGAGAGAGAAAATTCCCACAGAAAATTTGGGAATCAACTTTGAACATAAAATAAAAAAGTAATATGTACGAGAGTCTAATTAATGCGCCTTTGCATGTACCTCGCAATACACGTGCTAAAATGCGCCTATCTCTTGTCTCTATCTTACCTAGCCTTTTACTTTATGGAGAAAATTGCACCCTTGGTGGCTATTATATTGATTTAGTAACAAATTGGACCCTGACTTTTAAAAAAGGGTACATTTGTATCCCAACCTCGTGACTCAGGGACACGTAACTATCTTTCTTGAAAATTATAGCTAGTAAGAGAAGCGCAATCAACCCAACAGACTCAAGAATCCATTCCCAATTCTGTATTATTCTTCCCTTTCGGAGAATAAAAAACGAGATCTCTAACTAAAATATCAACTAATGGATAGAAATACAACTACTTATTTCAAAACTTGTAAGTTGTAGGAGAGACACGATGAAACTCTTTATCACCAAAAGGCTCCAATTTCACTTCAAGCACTATTCATTTTAGGCCAAATCGTTACATTACAATACAGGTCCACACACCTGTTCATGTGATACTTCAAGCCATTTTAAGTCTTGCACACGTCGTTAGAGTCCTCTGTAAAGATTTGAGAGAAATATACCATTGGAACATTATGTTGGTGGATGAGGTGTAATTTTCTCGCACTCTATAAATAGTTCGTACCTATACAAAATAGTACTTATAGAAAATAATAAAAAACCTATTAAAATTCATGTTGCAAGTAAATAAAAAGGGCATGACACATTATTGTCAGGGCATTACGAAAAGAATTTATAAACGATTTATTTTATAAATAGATAGAAATTAGCTCTTATTTGATACCCATTATTTTTAAAATATATTTTTTTTCTTTTTATTTTTAATAACACATTTTTACACGCAACCCTAAACATTTTTATTATTTTTTAACCACACATTTCCAATAATTTTTTTTTTTCAAAATGCATTTTGGAAAAAAAAAAAAATGGTTCCCAAACAGGCGGCTTAGTAATGAAAAGTATGTATAGTACTTATAAATTAATTGAAATTTTGTAAGCGAAAATTTTGATCAATTTATAAATAATTTATAAAATTTTCACTTGTAATCATACAAAGAAATGAGTCGTATTGACTTTAAAAAAGTCAATTATTCTAATCACCGAGACTAATAACTACAAGAATGGACGAAGAAAAATATCCGAAGTCTTAATTTGAATGAAAATTTCGATCAATTTATAAATTTGTCACTCGTAATTATACAAAGAAATGAATCGTATTGACTTAAAAAAAGTCAATTATTCTAATCACCAAGACCAAAAACTACAAGAATGGACAAAGAAAAATTTCCAAAGTCTTAATTTGAATAAGAATGTTCGGTGTAACATCTTTTGCTAAAGAATTTTTGATTTTTATATATATTATCATTTCCAAAAAAATGCATTAAAAGTCATGAATCATCACCATTGATGCTTTATAACGACTACCATCGCTTTCAATTTTTATTTTCTTAGTATGCTACAATATTAAAGCTAAACACAAGATTTCAAAGAAAATGAGCTTATAATCCTATGACTATAAAATCCCTTAATTCTGTGTTGGAGAGTCCAATGTATGCAAGCAAAGGTTGTCTATTTTTTATTTCCATACTTTAATATAATCTGAATCTCTCTGCTTTGTGTGAATACGATTTCGTGTGGAAATAGCATTGCTCTGTTTATGTACGCCTTTTCTTTTTTCATTTCTTCAGCTCCAACCTTTTCTCAGTCTAAAGCTGCAACAGAACAACTATTTTCAGCAAGTGTGGGCGCAGGTTAAGAGCATGCACACACTTACCAATTTCAAGCAAGCCCCTCAATATAAAAAAATAAAATAAAACCGAAATACAAGAAAAAAAGAAAAGAAAAAGAGAAATAAGAGAGAGAAAAAGATTGAACCTTTTGGTGTTGTGTTGATGGAGAAAGAACAAAGGGAAAGACTTTTGTTTTCATAAAGGGCACTCTTCCATTGAAAGGTCAATTTCTTTTGAGAAAATATAAAGAGAAAAAGGGTGCAAAAAGGGTGGAACACTTGATAATTCTACCACTCATGCTTTGATCCGCGTGCTTTGATGGCAAAAAAACTGACCCCTCTAAATTATGTTGTATGTAATTTTTTTACTTTTCCTTTTTGCTGTTGATGGAGTGAGGAGGGGGAGAAGAGGAAGCCCCACTTAGATTTTTCAGTAACTTTTTAAAGTGTGTTTTATTCCTTGGTTTTGGATTTTTTGGGCATGCTCTCAGTCCTATTTGATTGGTTCCTTTCATGCTTCTAGATTCTCTGAATATTTGTCTTTGCTCTATTTCTATGTCCCTCCTAATAACCATGTAATTTCTTTCTTTAAGGTGCCTTTTGATTTCTTTCAACAAGAATATGTGAATTTGCCTCTTTGTAAGAGGGTGTGATTTTTGGATGGAAAGATGCTGTCTTTTTTATTGATTGGTTGATACAAAGATGGCTTCTTTCAGAGTTTTTTTGGCTTTGAAGTAAGAAAGGGAGAAGCCTTAGATACATGGGTTCTGTTCAGGAAAAGCTAAAAGTTGGAGGCTTGGTTGGTGGGGCACATAATCTGCTCGAAGAGATGAAACTGTTAAAAGAAATGCAGGATCATTCTGGTTAGTTAATTTCATCTATTACTTACTCAAATATTTTATATCTATGAATTCTGGTTAGTTAATTTCATCTATTACTTACTCGAATATTTTATATCTTCGTAGATTTGTTTGAGTAGTAGACTGTATAGTAAGTAGATTTAGGTGAAGGTGAAAACTTAAGGGATTCATTGGTAAAAACACTTGCAATAATCTTGTAAATTCTTGATTCATATTTCTTATGATCTCTGAATTCTTACTGTTTTTTAACCTTGATTTACTACAGGGACAAGGAAGACAATAAATTCTGAGCTATGGCATGCGTGTGCTGGTCCATTGGTTACCTTGCCTCAGGTTGGAAGCCTTGTGTATTATTTTCCTCAAGGACATAGTGAACAGGTTTGTTCAGTGAAAATCGAAGTTCTTCTGCCTTTATTTAC
Organism: Fraxinus platypoda; assembly: GCA_903798405.1. Lineage (NCBI taxonomy): Eukaryota > Viridiplantae > Streptophyta > Magnoliopsida > Lamiales > Oleaceae > Fraxinus > Fraxinus platypoda. The sequence goes on from CAIGRT010090542.1 coordinate 3,698, forward strand.
TGTTTTCCCTTTATGGACTTATGATTTGCTATAAGCAATCTTATATATCAATCCTCTTGAGCAAGAAAGTAAATTTAGTGACTGATGTGTGCCAAAAATGTAAGCTGGAAGAGGATGATGATATAGGTTTGTACTTTCTTGAATTGTTGGGTATAATTTCTTGTTGGATTTGTGACAATTAATTCCTTTTGCTTTACACCAGGACAAACCTTGTCAGTATTTACAAAAATTAATTTATATTTTTGTTGGAGTTCCTGCTCCTTTCCATGTAATTCTTTTACCCTAGGCTACGATCCTTCAATTATGTCAAGGATGCTGCAGAATTGATCAAACCTTCTTTACGTTACTCATCTTTCCTAAAGTTACAAACAGTGAATAAAATGAGAAATTGAAATGAGTTATTTGAGGTACAAGTGATGAGATAAGTTGAGATGGCATAAAAGCATTCTCCTGTTGATGACTTGCCTGCTACTTAGTTTTGGAGTTTGCAGATTTTGTCCTTAAGGAGTATCACTTTAAAATAATGTATAAATTGGCATAAATACAAAGTTCTTCTTAGTTATTGAACTCTAGCACCATGTGAAAGCGATGAGAAATTTTTCGAGTACTTTTTGTTTATGGGAAAATGATGATTCAGTATATTGTATATAAGGAATGAATCCAAGGACAAGCAAATCTTCATCTTCCTGCTTCTTGCATCATGGATCTCTCACATTTCTATTTTCTGCTTTTATCATCTGAAAGAGTAAAAAGCAGAACAAAGAAACACTTATTAGCTGTTCTGTGGACAGTGTATATTTGTATTTATGCTCTCGTGTTGAATGCCATAAAACTGTATATGACGTAGTAAATTCTGTCTATCCTATCGATATATTGTCAAGAGTTTAGCTTCAATTTGATATGACTTTTTCTCGTCTAGTTACGTAATACATCGTGTAACTTCTTATTTTTGGGCAACAGGTGGCAGTATCCACCAATAGAACAGCAACTTCACAAATACCCAACTATCCGAATCTCCCTGCTCAATTGTTGTGCCAAGTTCACAATGTTACACTCCACGTATGTATTTCTCTTGATTTTCTTCTGTTTCAGTACAGTGAAAAGGATTATATGCTGAAATAAATGTGCATTCAGTTTCTTGGAATAGTTATTGTTCTCTTGACTTTCTTGTGATCAATAGGCAGATAAAGATACAGACGAGATATATGCCCAAATGAGCCTTCAACCTGTGAACTCTGTAAGCCTGGCTACTGCAAACTATTTTTATTACCGTACTATTATTTTATGAAATTAGCAAATATATTGCACAATAAAGAACTGAAACTGTCATTTTTCTTCAGAAAATTTTTCATTTCTGTGGTGATAACGTAATATTTGATCAGGAAAAAGATGTCTTTCCCATACCAGATTTTGGGCTAAAGCCTAGTAAACATCCAACTGAGTTCTTCTGTAAAACTTTGACGGCAAGTGATACAAGCACACATGGTGGCTTCTCAGTTCCTCGGAGGGCTGCAGAAAAGCTCTTTCCTCAATTGGTGAGGTTTTTTATTTCTGAAAGATTTCGTTGCTAGCTGTTGTCATATGGTCACTTTAATTGGTGTACCTTTTAATGCAACAGTTAGCCTCTGTTTGGTATCCATTCTTTTTTTCATTCTCATTCTTCTACTAATTTTCAACCACACATTCATCAATAAAATAATATTTTCCATCATATCAATAACTTTTCATTCATTTTCAACCACAAAAAAGGTGTGATTTGACACAAAGAATGCATTTTTTTCTAGAATAATGGTTACCAAANTTTTTCTAGAATAATGGTTACCAAACGGTGTCTTGATGAATTCTTTATATCTGTTTCAGGACTACTCGATGCAACCTCCAACTCAAGAGCTTGTTGTACGAGATTTGCACGATAATACCTGGACTTTTCGTCATATATACCGAGGTGATCATTCAATGGTTGTGGAATGCCTTTTTTTTTTTTTAAGTATCTCTTTACCATTTTTATTTCGTTCTTGTTTAGGTCAGCCGAAGCGACATCTACTCACAACTGGTTGGAGTATGTTTGTTGGTGCAAAGCGTCTTAGAGCAGGCGATGCTGTTCTGTTCATCAGGTACTTTTATAAGCACTTTGCAGAGTACTTCATCCATATGCTTAAATTCACAGAATCAGTCCTCCTTTTGAGACATCGCGTGGTAATTGTGTGCCTGAGCATAAATGTTTACCAAGTTCGATACTAAGTCATCCCACAACTACACAGTCGGCTCCATTTGCCAATTATGAGGAAAATTACAGTATAATATTCTCCCTACAGACACTTTCAATAATTATAATTTAAATGCATGTGGTAGTTGTTAATCAGTTGTGCTACATGTACAACACAACTTACATATTTGATTAACAACAGATAATGCAGTGAGATTTGATTGGATCTCATTAACCAAATTAAAAAAAAAAATCCCCCCACTTCCTTTTTGGCACCTCATCAATCTGTAAAAGATTGTATAAAAGGTGATGTACCACAAGCATTTTCCGTTGTTAATTGTTATCCTTGCAACTATGTGGCTTGGCTCATACCCAACGCTTCCTGTTCTGGTAGTGGCAAATCTGAATCCTGTCTTTTCGCCATCCTTTCCCCGTCTGGATCATATGTTTTTGTTCCGTACATGGAGGTTATATATTTAAGATTTGCTATAATTTCTCCTCCTTCCTGATAGGGATGAAAAATCGCAATTGTTGCTGGGAGTGAGGCGTGTCAACCGTCAGCAAACAGCTCTGCCATCTTCAGTGCTGTCTGCTGATAGCATGCACATTGGAATCCTTGCTGCTGCAGCTCATGCTGCTGCTAATAGAACCCCGTTTACTATTTTCTACAATCCAAGGTACCTCGGATATACATTTTGGGCCCTAATATAAACCAATGAGTAACTTGATTATACTGTAATTGTTTTTTACTTGTAGGGCATGCCCTTCAGAATTTATCATTCCTTTGGCTAAATATCGAAAATCTGTATACGGTACCCAACTCTCTGTTGGTATGAGATTCGGAATGATGTTTGAAACTGAAGAATCAAGTAAACGCAGGTAAATATTATAACGCACGAGGACGTTAATTCGTTTTAGCGTTTTCCAATCCTTTCTTTGATGCATTTCTCCATTCTTTGACAGATATATGGGCACTCTTGTTGGTACGAGTGATTTAGATCCACTGAGATGGCCTAATTCAAAGTGGCGTAGTCTTCAGGTGAGTAAAGTATATCAATATCATTCAATTATTTCTCCCAAATTGATATTTGTACCCTAAATGATGTTGGATGATAACCTCTCTGATCAATAATTCTCGAGGCACATTCTCATGGTTTTTAGTCTTTGACTAGCTATTCATCTCTGATAACAGGTCGAGTGGGATGAGCCTGGATGTGGTGATAAACAAAATCGAGTTAGTCCTTGGGAAATTGAGACTCCTGAAAGTCTCTTTATATTTCCATCTTTAACTGCAAGTTTCAAACGTCCTTTCCACTCTGCGTTCCTAGGTAGTTGATTGTCATTCAAAATGACTTCTGCTGCTCGTCATTGGCATGAATTGATGTATTTTATATTTTTCTGTAACAGGAGCACAAACAGAATGGGATAATTTGATTAATAGACCTTTCGTTCGAGTTCCTGAAAATAGAAACGAGGACTTTCAGTGTCCCTCAGTATCAACCTTGTGGTCAGAGCAATTAATGAAGATGCTTATGAAACCTAGTGGAGTAAACCATCTGGGAAATATTGCACCTTCTATGCTAGAAACTACCATTAATGATACTGCCTTGCAAGAATCTAAGGCACTGCTGCAATCAGCAATCAAGCAGAAATCTGAGCTGATCTCGTCAGGAACGGCATCACTGCAAAGAGAAACTTATCCTCAAAGCTTTGTTGGCCAACCAAATATCACCAACTTAAACAATTTTGGAACTAGTTCGGAATTGGAAAAAATAGAACCTGTATTTGCTACGAATCAGCTAAGCCAGTTTGAATCTCAGGGGCCGAGCAACGAGGAGAAACTGTTAACGAAGCCCATGAATCCTCATAATCTTGTAACTGATCTAGCAATCCTGAACCAGGACAGCGGCTCATTACCTTTGCAAACAAGTCCGTGGATCATGCAATCACGTCTGGACTCACAAATATTGCAGAGTCCACAAAGTGATCCATCTCAATTAGATTCTGCTAATGTCAATAGCTTGCTCCAAAACCCTGGTAGGATAGAATGCAATTCATACGTGCCTGTGTGTCATCCTCCGACTGCATCTTTTAGCACTCCGGGATATGCATCCATTTTGAAGAGATCAGACCAGCCTACTACATCGGCAGAAATTGTTTGTCCTGTACTGCCTTCAACAGGACAAGGATTGTGGGATCCTCAGTTTAACAATCCCAAGTGTACCTCCCAGGAAAACCTTCTTGATCCGTCACCCCATCATGACTTGTCTAATCTTCAGTATGCATCAAGTTCATATGGCTTGAAAGACTTGTCAGAAGAGAGTCATCCCGAGAGTGATATATATAGTTGTCTTAATCTTGACGGTAGTAACAGTGGAAGTACCGTAATTGATCCTTCCATTTCAAACGCAATATTGGAGGATTTTTGCACGTTAAAGAATGCTGACTTCCATAATCCTTCAGATTATCTGATAGGAAACTTCTGTTCGAGCCAAGATGTTCAATCTCAGATTACATCAGCTAGTCTAGTAGATTCTCAGACTTTCTCTCTGCAAGAATATGCAGACAATTCAGGCGGGGCATCCTCAAGCAATGTGGATTTCGATGACACTACTCTTTTGCAGAATAGCTCGTGGCAGCAAGCAACTCCGCGGTTCCGAACCTATACAAAGGTAAGCAACTTACTACAAACAAAAATTCTCAGCAATTTTTAACGCTCTTATTTCAGGAATGCTATGTTAATATCATGTTGAATTTGACTTAGATACTCTTTCCTGTCTGCTTCTCTCGTGCCTTGTTTTTTAAGTCTATTTAGTATTTACTACTCTCTTATCTCAATACGTTATATTGGGTGACAATGTATGTGGCAAATAACAGATTCAAAAAGCTGGATCAGTTGGAAGGTCGATTGACGTCTCAAGTTTCAAGAATTATGATGAACTGCGTTCTGAAATTGAACGCATGTTTGGACTTGAAAGGTTGCTCAACGACTCTGGTTCTGGTTGGAAGCTAGTTTATGTGGATTTCGAAAATGATGTTCTTCTTGTTGGGGATGATCCTTGGGAGTAAGTTCCATTTTGACTCTAATTTTCATGCGTAATTTCATTATGTTCATTAATAATAACAGTCCACCATTGTAAATTTCTGCACTTGCTCGTGTGCAAATAATTTGTTTCACGTTTTCTTACAAAATTTAATGCGACACGACTATGCAGGGAGTTTGTTGGTTGTGTGAGATGCATCAGAATATTATCGCCCTCGGAAGTTCAACAGATGGGTGAAGAGGGAATGCAGCTTTTAAACTCTGCTGCAGTGCAAGGGGTAAATGGCGAAGGAGGATTCAAGCGAGATGGTCCGAACTGATTTATGCAGTGGATCTGTTTATCACGAAAACATGGAATTTGAGCTTTCTTTTTAAAGCGTGGAATTGTAATGTCTGAGTGAACTCTGAGTTAAAAAGATGTTTTTAACGTATGAAGTCTTATGTTTGGCATAGAGCTACGTAATCGAATGAATGCTAGCTAGCATGAATATTGTTTCTAGTGAAGGCAAGATCCCAAGTGGGTTCGATGTGTTCATGTAAGACGTCATCTGTCTGTCCGTGTCACCTGTTGAGTTGGAAGCAAGGTTTGGGTCGCCTTTGAATATATGCCTCTAGGCATGAAAAACCATTTCTTATGATACCGTGGACGTGAATCGTCTGCTAGTAGAAAACCTTTACCAGGTAACCTTCAAAGATCAAGCAACAAAACCTTGCATTTCTGCCTAGCATCAATAGAGCCAGTTCCAAGATTGAACTGTGAGACATACAACTGTGGAATTCCATCAAATCTCGTTGTCACTATGAAACTTGAAAGAGCCAACATTGGATTAAAAAAAATGAATTTCACTTGTGCGGAAGACATATAATTTAAATCCATAAATTTGCCTCCCTTTTAACCACTTAACTTCTGGATGATGTTGCAACACAAACTTGTTTATACTTCACCATTGTCTTTCAAATAACCTGTATCGTTGTAACGAAAGGCTTCAATCCAAGTCAAAAACTTAGGGCAACTAATGCTTTGTTCGTGGAAATATAATATTAACTTTTTAAAAGGAACAGTAATGAATTCCATGAAATGTATAGATAATCCATTATGAATGTGCAATGAAAATTTGACCTCGACTGAATTGAAAAAGAAGATTTTTAGTAAAGCAAACAGATTCTGAAATCATACTAAGTCCCTCTTTGGTTTTGCTAAAAAAATTTAATAACAATCTAAGTTAAAATTAACAACTAATTTAACTACAATCTCATAGGATCCACAACTTATATCAAATTTCATCAAATTTTAAATCTGTACTCAATAAAAAAGGAAACAAGTGGACTTGAGGAATCTGAAACTTAGGTAAGATATTCATATTATGGTGATTTCAAGAGGAAGTTGGATCTAACACCTTGTTATGCCAGTGACATGCGATTATTGAATTGAAAAGTCGTGCATGGACAAGCTGGCAGTTTGGTTTGAGATCTGCTTTATGCCCCGGCTCAATGACCGGGGCATTGACACTTGGCGCCCCCACATTGGGGAATAGGGGGGCACCACTTGGCGCCCCTGTCAATGCCCCGGTCATTGAGCCGGGGCATTGAGTGTTTTCCGTTTGGTTTACCCAGTCAACAGGAAAGACTAAAATTCCAGCATTACATCACAACTTGATTTGCATCAAAGTACTTGCAGGCCCCAATTTCATATTTTTATGAATTTCTAGAAATAAAATAACAAGACAAGGAATGAAAAATCAGGTAAATGGTTTACTGGAGGCAATACATTTGTGAAATCCAGTTATATACTCTTGACATGGTCTTGATGTGAATAAAATTCTAGCATTAGGAAATTCAAGTATAGGTTGTGTATGATAGCATCGGATGAAACAAGTCAGACCTATGAATTTGAAGCAGGAAAAAGAATGACGGGGATATATGAAACATAGAATTACTCGACTCCCATGAGTTTCTCTTTTTTCCCCACCATATAGTGCAGTGAATCTATTTTTACTGCCGTGAAGATGAAATCTATTCTTGAGTTCACAAATTCCGTCTCCACTATAGAAACAGGGAGGGCAGTGCTGTACAAATGATGTTCAATAATTCTATTGATAGAACTCAATTAACAGCTACATAAAGCATTCATGACAAAAGATCTTAGTTGTTAAAATGAGGCTCTTCAAGTTACATTGAGAGAGAGAGATGTCAGACCTCACCGGGGAAAAATCAGCAGTTCTTGCTTGCAAATACCAATCTGGAAGAGAAACAGCCAATGCCCTTCACTTATTTGTCATTACAAACGAATGGTGAGCGTGTAAAATAATGGACGAAGATGAATTACATTGTAACTACTGCTGCTACACTACTCTTACATCCTGAATTCCCCAGAAGAAATCATTTGTATTATACTCTTACTGGTTTCTGTAGAACAGCAGACAAATAAACTTCTGATTTCCCCGAACTATTAATTTTCTCTCCCACGACCCACTTCAGCTTTTTATACCCAAAATGTTCTAGCAACCGAGTTAGAGCCCTTTTCTTATCATCGTTATAACAATGAAAGTTGTCCACCCAAAACAACCCACCAGCCCTTAAAATCCGGTCGATATCAAACATCAAGAACTCCAATTTCTCTGGTCTGCCGCTGACATCCAGCCCATTCGCCACATGAACCAAATCAAACACATTATCATAAAATGGGAACCTATGATCTAAGCTCAAATACAAAGGGAAAAGCCCTCTTGCAGCAATGAATTCATTAAAAGGAGCATCAACATTCAAAGTGGCAGTAACCATAGTCACATTCCTCTCAGTCATCCTAGCAGCAAAAGTCCCGGACCCTCCACCGATATCAAATCCAACCCGAATCCCACCGCTCCCCATAGCCAACACATCATCAATCAAGAAATCATTTTTTCCTTTAGCCTTAACATATATCTGAGTCTCATAACCATTAACTCTATTAAAACAACCAATACAATCCTTATTCAATTTTTTACTATTCAAACAAGCAAGATTTTTGCATCCAAGACCACTCCAACTAAAACTCTTTTCACTAACATTTTTCCAAAGTGAAACCGGAAAAGGCTGCAAATCTACCTTGGGAGTAGTCTTTGCAAAGCACCTCCTCCTAGGCAGAGGCTCACATCCTCGAAGAATCATCTTCTGGCCAAGGCTCCAGTCATCAGGGCAAGGCCCGTTGACTTTATAACTCATATACTGTGACAACAAATCCATGGATTTCTCACAGGAATGCCCCACAGATGCCATCATTTCAGTGATCCCAGTTCTTGAATCTTTCCCCAAAGGCAACTCATGGTGCTTCAAGTACTCTTTCAGCTCATTTGCAATGTTGGGTCTGGAAAGATCGATGCTTTCATAACCCAGGACCTCTTTCTCCATCTGGGCTAGCTTTTTCTGTGAAGAATCAATCTCTCTTAGGATCAAGGACACTTTTTCCGAGATCAAAGCTATGGTCTTGGGATTATGGTAGTGATGAAGTTTCGTAGGGTGGTATGTGAATGCATAGAAAGCAAAAATGTTGGTAATGATTACAGAAAACAGCATCAACACATTAACTGCTGATGAACACACTGATGCCCGTTTGAATCTTGCTGTTCCATCTCCTACTTTCAAAGAAACAGAGCCCATTTTTTCTTGCTCTGTTTCCACTAATCAATTGATTCAATTCTGTAATGGAGAGAGAAATCTGCGTTTTTGTGTGTGCGTGTGAGAGAGAGAGTGGAGTGGAGTGGAGTGGGAGAACCGTGAGATTTGAGACCGTGAGCAAGTAGCGGATTGAAGAGGAATAAATTGTCTGATTAGGAGACAAAACTGTTGAGTGAAATGTTTCAAAAATTATTGAAGGTCACGGACGGTTAAGTATGAAATGTTTTAAAATGTTGATTAAACTTGTCCCGTTTGCACTCCATTCTTCACTCCCCCAAAATCTGTTAGTTTTTCCGTTGACGTAAATGACGACAATCTCGTGTGACGACTAACGGCGTGTCACGTCATCGATTAATCCTAATCATAATTAAAAATTATTTTAAATCTTAATAAAAGAAGGAAAAAAAGAAAATGTGAGTTACGAAAGTGTGTTCCTCGTATGGGCACGGTTCCTTTTTCAAAATTCACGTTTTTCTTTAAAAAAAAAAAAAAAGAAACATAAAAAACAAAAACCACGACATCAAATGGGAATTTAACATTTCCAATTCATTTAAACCCATTTCCCCCAAATCAATTTTTTTGCTTTATCTCCTCTAGAACCCTACCTAAATCTTGGAGATTTGTCCACAAATCGTACCCAAAAAACTCACATTCTTCTACTCCCATCTGATTGTAGCCCATAACCCACTAGCTAAACATTAGTGCCTCAAACAATTTGTAGTTGAACGAAGGCAATTGCGTTTTGCATATTGGATAGAGTTGCGGGGACAATGTCTGAAGCATCTGGACAAAGTGGCACACGAAGCTTATGCTATTGTCGGCACTTGGGATGTTTGTTGGTAACAATCATGCTACATGAACAGACTCGATGAGAGACTCAAAAACAGAAGGGACACGTGTCCATACATTATTAGACAGTTTGAAAAATAAAAGAAAAAAACATCCACACATACATTGCCAATTTAGTCTGTTTGTACTGTTTCTGTTTTTTAGCCTGGACAAGTGGCTTTATTCTTGTTGGTAATTACAGTTTGCTGCACTTGATGGGTTGTTCTTTTGACAAATGTTTAGTACCTAATGAAGCTAGAATTGCTCACAAATGATATAAATAAAAAAGGCTATCAAATGATATAAATCAAATACACTCGTATAACAACAAAGTTAACACATTCGATAAGGTAATATTTGGATAATTTCCACGACACAAACTTTCACTTGAACAAAAATTCAAAAACTACAGTCAATAAACATCGAGAGTCTTTCATTTCCAACAGTTGGTAGTATATTTGGATCATCAGTGACAGTTGTTTGGCTTGTCGAGGGATGATTGCGTCTGCTTGCAACCAATTTTCCCTATTCAAGTATGCAGCAAAGGATACTTATATGAACTCCAAAATCTTAATATTAAACAGAAAAATAATGTAAGCAAGCAACTAAATGGAAAAATAATCAATATGTTCGTCTTACACTTGCAAGTACTTCCCTAGTTGGTTGGGATTGAACTTCTGCCAACAGAACATCAAACGTGTCCTACACCAATAAATGGAAAACATCAACCACAAATCATACAATTCAAAGCTGTCAATGATACAAAATCACTTACATCTAATACAACATGTGGTGTGTAATAACGCCTCTTATTGTACACCGCAGCTGGAGCATGTCATTGTTACTTGTCCCTTTTTCCTGACATTCGATCTCCCTTGCACATCCCGAGTGCCAACAATAGCATAAGTTTCGTATGCCTCTTTGTCTAGATGCTTTAGACATTGTCATCGCAACTTTATCCAATATGTGAAACGCAACTGCCTTCGTTCGGCTACAAATTGTTTTGAGGCACTAATGTTCAGCGAGTGGGTTACGGGCTACAATCAGATGGGCGTAGAAGAATGTGAATTTTTNTGAAACGCAACTGCCTTCGTTCGGCAACAAATTGTTTTGAGGCACTAATGTTCAGCGAGTGGGTTACGGGCTACAATCAGATGGGCGTAGAAGAATGTGAATTTTTTGGGTACGATTTGTGGACAAATCTCCAAGATTTAGGTAGGGTTTTGGGGGGAGATAAAGAATTGATTTGGGGGAAATGGGTTAAAAGTGAATTGGAAATGTGAGATTTCCATTTGTCTCTCTCTCTCTCTCTCTAAATAAAAACGTGAAATTTGAAAAACAAACCGTGTCCATATTAAGAACACGGTTTCATAAATCCCATTTTTTTGTTAAGGTTTAGATAATTTTTAATAGCTAATTAGCACAAAACGTCCCTA
>CAIGRT010090567.1:0-12799 GCA_903798405.1 Fraxinus platypoda
CAATAAAAATCAAATATATCTATTATTTTACTAAAACTGAACATATATATTTCTATTACATTTAGAATCTGTTTAGTATAAATTGAAATTCAGATTTTAATCTAAATCAAAATTGATAATTAATTTTAACCACATATTTTTTGGAATTCGCAACTTTTCAACTACATATTTGATCAACTTTTATCAAAATCTATTAAAAAATTGGTTTAATGTTAACATTCAGCAAATGTCATAATAGTCAAACTTTCAATATTCCCAAAGAGGATCATAGGTTCGAATCTTTCCCTCTGTAATGATTTTAATTATTATGCATCAAAATAGTGAAAATATTGAATTAAAATAATTGTACGATGGATTGCTCTTGTAGAGAATCGAACTCAAAACCTCCTAATTACTAAACATGTGCTCTAACTAACTGAACTACGATTGGCTTGAGAATATATGAAATTACAGCTATGTATCCAAACAAATATATACGTTGACACAAAAAAATAAAAATAAAAAATTACATACCAGCAGATCCAACACGGGCAGCCACCGATGCTCGCCGGGTGCTGGATCCGTTAGTGCATGTAGCTTCTTTTGCATCTGCATTCGACAGCTTCTTCTGCACATATATGTGCATCTGATAGCTTCTATCCTTTTTTTTTTTGCAAGCTAGTCGAAAACTCGATAAAATCGTCTCCGATTTTTGGTCGAATCAGTCATTTTGTCGAATTTTTATTGATTTCTTTGTTTTCGTTCATCAAGCTAAAATAAATTTGGTCACCTTCACGATTTTTACAATCGAAGCGACGATCCGAACCCTTTTTCATAAAATTGGAAATTACACTTTGGTGCCTACATATTAGCTTATGATGTAGCTGGAGGACTTTGGCATAAAGACTCATGCAGCATGCAATTGGTGTATTGAAGACACCATCTTCCAATGATTCAAATAAGAGGAAAGCCTCCATTGGGGTCATAACCCCAATCTAAATTTAGACCTTGTTTGATTTTCATCTTTTTCAAAATACATTTTTATCTATTCTTTTCAACCACACATTTTTCAATAAAATAATATTATATACAAATTCAAAAATTTTCCTTAACCACGCATTCTCCATTAAATCATTATTTCAAAATGTTTTTTTTTTTTTTTTTTGTAAAAAATGGGCATCAAATGAGGCTCTTAATATTTTATTGTTGCCAACAGTCGACGGTAAATGGTCGTTCGTACTGATTCAAAATCCTGGATCCGCCACTGATTTGTTGTATAGGATGTACACAAAGCTTTACCAAAAAGAACATCCTACACTTAGTCAATATACTCTAAATTCGCTAGGAGAATATAAGATATTGTAGCGTTAAAAAATTGCCCTGTACAAATTGTGATTTTTTTTAGAGAAGCTACAAAAATAAAAGCTCTTTCTATAGGACCAAACAAAAGTCTAATGCTAGCTTACGTACGATTTTTTTTTTTTTTTTTTTGGCTACTTGTACAGGATGAATCACTTTGTACAAGTGCTAGTTGTTGTGATATTGCATTGGCTGTCAACACTGCATTTTTTAGGCAGTGCCCAATGACAATGCCCATGTCATGTGATATCCTGCCAAACTGTATGTACATATGTATGTACGTACACACATATCTATATTGATGTATGGAAATATACTTCATAGGTATCGAGTTTTAGAATAGTGATTGAACTCCAAATACACGATACAAACTGCAAAGATACTCGACAAACTACAAAGATACTTAACATGTATCGCGTTTGAGGATAGTGATTGGACTCAATCAAATATTCGCAACAAACTAAAAAGTAAAGAAAACTAGACCTATATCGCTTGTATTTTTTTTACTCTTTGTGCCAATTTATCTTGGACCAAAATTGAAAATTTCTCACCCGGTTTCAACATGGATCCAGGCCCGTATCAAATATCGGGTCACCCAAATCCAATAATTCAGTATGGCTTGTCAATTGTTTCACATAGGATATTTCTAATCCTCCTATCTTATCCTCACATTATGTTGAATATGTGACCTTGATCCATTGTCCTTCTATGGAAAAATTGACACCCCCACAAGAGTTTTTGCCACGATACTACATGGGACCCTCCAAAAGTGACTTGCTTTGGCGTGTAACCCTAATGATTCAAAGAAAAAGATCCATTGGGATTTTAGATTCCTACTGATTTTCTCATATAAATATAAGGAGTGGTTGAAACATTATGATAAAGATATGCAATTTTGGTGGGACGTTAATGGAGTAGATAAAGAAGGAGATTGCAAGAGAAAGACGTTTGAAGTCATAATTTAAATGAATAATTTCCTTTTTTTTTAGTAATTCAAATTTTTCGATATATATTTCGATTTAGTCCTGAAGCTAATCTTATAACTTGATTATCGTTTTCTTATTTAAGCAACCTTTACTTAGTAAGAGGGTGGGCTTGTTTAAAAATACTAATCTTAGTATCTGACGTCTTGGTTTTGTTTTCGATTGGTAGAATTGATCATTTGAATTCTTTTGATAGAAAAAAAAAAAATCTACGGTATGCATTTGGAGCATCTATATGTTTGATAGATAGAAATTCTTGTCTAATCTTGAGTATTCTTCAAAATTGTCCAATCTACTATATCAAACACGCTCTTAACCTTTAGACGAGACATTTAAAAGAGAGACGTGTAAGAATATTGATTTAATTTGTTAACATAGTGCTTGCCCATCTCCTTTCTTATCTTTACCTAGAGCCAATCCATTCCACATCCTTTTATCCCTCCTTATCTTTATTTAAAGCACAGGTAAGTTCTCCAAGCAAATCCTTGGTAGAGTCCCTAGCCATTTGAAGAACCCTCCAAAAGGTACTCTCCATGATCAGTCATTCAGGTTGTTTGATTTTTGGAATTATTTGTCAACAAAAGTTTGATTCTTTTTTCTTCATTCCCTCAAATGTCTGCCACATAATTTTCTTACATAAACTGTACAATGATTTCAGGACAGTAACAACATCAATTCAAACAATGAGTAGTAAAGATATGAAGGTTGAAATTCCCTCAGAGTCTGAAGTTATGTCACCATCATCTGCTGGAAAGCTTGCTAGACAAGGAAGTATTTCGAGAAATAATTGCTTATGCTCCCCAACAACTCATGCAGGTTCCTTCCGTTGCAGGCTTCATCGTGCCCCGACCCCGTCCCCGTCCCTCAACCGGACTAAGAGCATCGACTCAACAGCTGTCCAGGATACTCGATCAAAAGCCAATCCGAGTACGGATACTTCAAAGCAAAATAATGCAGTGGAGGCTCAATAATATGAACGATCAAGTTGTTTTTCTGCTGTTTCTGTGATTGATTTATGGGTTTTATGTGAGTTTTATGTGTGATATATAGACCTTCTATTATGCAAATCAGAAGGTCTCTCCTATGAAGAAAATTGTAGTTTCAACCCATAAATAAGTTCTGTGTATTGGCTAATTTGAGACCTTCTGGTTTTGCCTTCTTTAATTGCTCAACTTCTGCTAGAAGAGTAAAATTAGTGAATAATCAATCATCCAAGCACGAATAGTCATCACAAAAACGATTATCGAATCCCCATACGAAATACGGAGATACAAAAGAACCGAATTTTCTACTAAATCCTTTATGCCCTCGGGATTGTTGAATATTCGACAAAGTAAGGGTTCGGTTCCCATCAATCCCGACCGATTAAATTAATGTTAAAAAGATGCACAGCAACAAAAGCAAACATGCTTTATGTCTTTTATCAATTAGTTACTGATATGTTTAAATGTGATTAGTTAATCTAGCGGAAGTCTCAACCACCAATAGTGTTTTCCAGGCTCAGTATTGAATCCAACAATCAATCACCTCAACAAAGCCAACCAAAAAACCGAACCGAACAATCCCAACTCCGATTGCTTTATGATGCCTACTTAAGACACACAATAAGGTGGTCATTGCAGGCCACACAGGCCAAGGAAGAAGGTGAAGAAGGCACAGTGAAGGAAAGCACAAAGTCGGTGCCGATTTCACCAAGAGAGAAGAATAGCAATAACAACACTCAGTCACACAAAAAGGGAGAGGAGGCAGCCATATATAGTTCTCACTCGGGGTATAGTGATGCACCAAGCCCAATAAGGGAGATAAGTGGTGTAGGATTATTGGCCTCCAATCATACTCAAGTACCGAGCTCAGATAAACCAATCGACACCACAATGCAACACAACCACAACTCCAAACCTACCACTACCCAAACCAGTTGCTCCAAACAAGAATCAGCCCACAAAGGACTCGGTGTGAAGAAGGTAGCCACAAGTGTTAGCCACAAAGACTAGAAGAGAAGGAGAAGCCAAGACAAGCACTAAGCAAGAAAGGGGGCGGTTCTCTCTCTCACAACACACGGCTCCAACATACTTCTTCCACACACTAGAAACAAGAACCGGGTCAATTACTATAAGGCTAGGTATTGGGCTTTTAGGTCAAACACAAAGGGGTCCAATAGTTAACAAAGTGGGCTTTCAAACTTAAAGCCGTCCAAGGTTATGGGCCGGGCCATGAGCAACACTAATGGAATTAAGTTACTTCAAATGGCCCACTTAGGTTGTCGGAATAGTTCGTTCATTGTGGTGTCGACATTTCACTTCAATCATCGGCCGAAGCCTANGCCTATGAAGTCTAATCCAAACTGTAAAACCGGTGGGTATCAAAAAACCCAACAAGTGGGTTAAGTGTATTACTAGGTGTGCCATCAATTATAAGTCGTCCAAGGAGTCGGGAGACGGGCCATGAGTAGCACTAATTAAATTAGGCTGCTTCCAATGACTCAAATAGTTTTAGGGTCAAGCCGTTTCATTGAGGCGTCGACTTTTAGTTTAGTCAATTGGTCAATGTCAATTGTTAAAATTATACCGAGTTACATCATTGTCTGAGAGGTCATTTGACAACAATTTACCCAACAGTTAAAAGTAAAAGCACTCAATCTGGTTTTACCTTTAACAAGATTGAATTATAATTAATCATAACTAAACCAAATTCACCATTTAAATGATTGCTACAGAGAAGAAATTATTGTCCACAAGTTGAGCATGCTGGTACAGAATCATTGCTTAAATATCCCTATAATTATAATTGAGCGACATTAGATCTGCACATCATTTACTTTTAGTTTTTGACTTAAATCTGAATCAATTCTTAAAATAACTCTTGGTTTGTATATAAAATACGGGGAAACATAACTGATATGCTGACACACTAATCATTGAAATGTAGTTTTAATAATTGAGGAATCAGATTAATGATAATAAGATCTGCAATTTTGAGCATCTTTTAGAAAAATTGGATTTGTATAACTTGACAGCATTACTGTCAGTTGCTATGGATTTCAAAATATTTAATCTAAGGGTGCATTATTATTAACATCAAATTATTGTTCTCATAAGATATGAAAGATCTTGATTTTCATAACATTGACAGAATCTCTCGTTATATATGAGAAAGAAATAAACTTAATTCTTAGTACGGTATAATACAGCAATCCACACTTGTCAATGAATTTTTTTTTTTTTCTATGGAGGTATTTTCTTCTTTCTTTTAAATTAAGGCAAAATAAATGATAACACTTTGGTTCTTCACATCAGCTCCCTCTTATTTCCGGCTAAAGCACAGTAAATCTTGTCAAATATTCACTACCCTTACTGATATACATTAAACTGTAGTCCATAAAAAGTCAAGAAATAAATATAAATTGCTTACAATAGACTAGATCAATCATGCCACATGAACATCAAGGTTGACATAAAGCTTGCCATAATATGACGTGACATTCTATCATTAGACGTTTAAAGCATAGTCAGCTTTCCCATTCAATTATCTATGTCCATGTAATTATGTCAAGCTTTCTGTCAAATCCTCGTGGCAAAGTAGCTTTATCCTAGACTCGATAGTACTAAGGAAGAAAAAGAAGTTAAAATTGTAAGTTGTGGTTCTTAAACCCGTTTTTGAAAGTGAAAATGCGTTTTTTAGTTGGCCTGTCCACTTGGCGTGATTTTATTGGCCCATTAACCACCACCCAGATATGTTTTTGTTTGGAACTCACTTGGACCGTTGGATTAGATCTATGGCTGAGGTTTAATGAAGATATTTCATTCGTGGTTGCTGTACCGTCACTTCTTCGTGGCTTTCATACGGTTCTCAACTCTGTTTTCTCTGTGAGGCGATTCTGAGTGTTTCTTCCAGGGTTTCCATTCGAATCTTGAGCTGTATTAGTCTGCTGGTTTTGTATTGTTGAATCAGGATTGAGCCTTGGTTATTGAGTGTATTTAGTGGCTGTGTAGAGTGTTTTAGGCCAAATGCAACCGGTAAATCTACACTTGTTGTTAGGCTGTGAAGTTTCTGATTTTGTATAGTTTAGGCAGTATTAGGAGATTCGGTTGTGGATCGATGACCGTTTATGGTGTTATGTTCTGAGTCTTGGTTTGTACTGAATATTCCACTTTTTCTTGAAGGTTCTTGCATAGTGACAAGCTTGGTTTACCTCTGAGCCCCCCCAGATTAGGCTTTACCGAACTGGGTGAATAATCTGGTGTTAATTTTCGATTTTGCAGAGTGTATTTTCTGGGTTGTTTATTTCTGTCTGCGTGTTTTTGGGTGAATTAATCCTAACAAAAATCTTATTAATTGTACTGAACAAGTCCATCGTTAGAATTTCGGTATGACTCGAATTCTTGTTGAATATTTTATTGGAAATACTATTGGCGGACTATTGAGAGTTGATTGTAGGCTTGAAGATGTCTTGAAATAGTCCAAGATGTACTATGATCCTCATTTCCTTTTTTTTTTGTTTTGGCAGCTTTTGACTCATTTATCCCAAATATTTCATTATTGGTTTTACATATTGTAATAGGACTTCACTTTGTGTTAAACTTTTAGTTGTATTAATTCTCCTAATATATTAGGGATTCTTGTATTATAAGTATGTGGTGCATTATACATATTTATTTGATCGATCAGAGAGTGATCCACGGAGATCTAGAGAAACTTGCATGATATAGAGATCAGGTTGAGAATCTTATTGGATCCAGATTCGCATAATAAACTTATAACTCCTTACTATTGATTATAATGAATTATTCGCCTCTACCTGTGGTTCCTTCCCAAATTTGGGTTTCCACTTTAAATCTTGTATTCTTGTTGATTCTTTTTATCTTGTCATATTTTGTTGGCTTTAATATTCATAACATGTAGTATAAGTTCTAACACTGGATTATTGCAAATTGGCTTGTTTTAAAATTACAAATGGTATGAGAGCTAATGATCGAAGTTCTTGGGAGGGCCAATTTGGTTTCGTATTAGAGCGAGGTTTTATCAACTCGGAACGAAGTTTGATTGTTTCGAGATGGTAAGTATGAAGTTTGATATTCCATTTTTGGATTGCAATAACATTTTTTGTTATGGCAGATCTTTTGTTTGGATGCTGGAGGAGTAATAATGTAAGGATTGAGTTATATGTCTTGGAAGGTTCAACGATCCCGTTTGATGCAGCTGCCACTAAATTGAAGATTAGAACTCAAGAGAGGTTCAGTGAGGCTAATTTGGTTGCTTATTGTTTGATGAACGTTGACTCAGATGTAGTTAGTTGTGATCGAGTTGCTCGTGATTCGAGCAAAATTTGGTATTGAAAAATATGCCACTAGCTCGAGTGGTTAGTTTTGATGTTGTTGTTTGTGATTTAAACAAATCTGATACCTAAGTCCTACAAATGAGCAGTGTTTGGATTCTTACTCAGATGGAGTTAGTAGTAAATTTGATGATTTTGTTGTTCGTGATTCGAACAAGTTTGGTATCCAAAGTAATTCCACTGGTAAGTAGTGCTTGGATTTAGTTCACGGTTGTTGAGTTTGCCAAGTTGGGCTTTGTGGAAGAGGTGGAGTAATTTGGTCGAGTATTTTGTTGAAGAATTAAGTGGAGGTTTGTTAGAATTTTGGTGTGACCCAAATTCTTGTTGAGTATTTGATTGGAAATACTGTTGAATGACTATTGAGAGTTGGTTGTAGACTCGAAAATATCTTGAAGGAGTCCAAGATGGATGATGATAATTTTTTTGGTAGTTGTTGACTCATATTTATCCCAAATATTTCATTATTGATTTTACATATTGTAATAAGACTTCACATTGTGTTATACTCTTATTTGTATTAGATCCCCTAGTATGTTAGAGATTATTGTATTACAAATATTTGGTGTATTACGGATATTTATTTAACTGACTCAGAGAGTGATATAGGGGGATCTAGAAAAAGACGTGCATGATTGAGAGATTAGGTTGAGAGTCTTGTGGGATCCAGATTCGTGTAATATACTTGTAATTCTTTACTATTGATTATAGTGAATTCTTCGCCTCCACCTCCGCCCATGATTTTTTCCCGAATTTGGATTTCCACGTTAAATCTTGTATTCTTGTGTGATTCTTTTCATCTGTCATATTTTATCGGCTTTAATATTCATAATAAGTGGTATAAGTTTTATTATCGAGTTATTGCAAATTGACTTGTTTTAAAACTACATCCATATACTGTTGAAATTCATGAAGTGGAAACTCAATTCTAGAGAAAGGAAGTAATAGATACATGTAAACAGAACCACCATTTGCTCTCCACATTTTAGTTTTACAAGTGCGCCATTTCAGTCTGCACAAAGAGAGAATTTCCCACTTGTCAAAATTTTCTATTTCCTTACCTTATTAACGCAGGTTACACCAATAACTCACAGTGATTTTGTCTTTCCTAAAGATTACAAAGATTTCTGCTCGAATTAGGATAATGAAAGAAAGTAAAAAAAGCGACAATTTAGTTTATCTGGACCACCCCAACCAGAAATTTAATAAAATTTCTATCAATTCTTTTCACTTTCATTTCTGTTGATGGACCACAGCTTACTGAAGATACTTTTAGATCTGTTGGGCTTGGAAGATTTTTCCATCACTTTGGAAAAGTTTTTGTGTAAGTCATCGTCTTCAGCCAGCCTCATATTAAGGCTCGAAAGGTCCGACTTTGGTGATTTGAGCCCGGCCATACTCCATTTGTCTTCTGGTGCCACGGATACGTTGCTTCTAAAAGAAGCTTTAATCTTTGATGGGTTATTATGAGCAGAAAAAAGCTCTGAGATATTGCTCGGAAGCTCAATCAGTTGGCCGCCAGCCATTGCAGCACGTGCTTGCTCGAAGAAGAGAACTTGCACCACCACTCTTAGTGGGAGCATCTCATTCTGTGCAGCATGCATACAAGCTTCCATGGATAACTTTTTGCAGTCTAATATTCGGCACAGGCGTTTCCTTTCACTCTTATTGAGTTCTGGATGTCCCTACAGAGACAATTAAACAAATATATGCATATCAGTTCTAAAAGTCCTAATCTTTAATTGTTTGATGGAATTGTTTTTTGAAATCAATTACTCGGAAAAGGAAAACAGAAGAAGCTATGTATAGTCCATGACAGATTTCTATAAGACAAAGTAAGAATGTCATTGTATACTTGAACTCTTCTCATGTGTTTCGTAGAGAGGGTTAGACAGTACTCAACAATATCAAGAAACGACTTTACAGTAAAATTCTGTATACCAAACATGTACTTCATGTAAAATATTTAGGCATTAATAATAATTAAGACCTACAACAATGTAACATCACGATATAGACTGTTTCAAGACAAATCGGGAGATAGAGGAATGTGTATTTTGGGATATGGATAATGCTACTTGTACATAAGAAATTATATAATGATTTATATACACATGATGTGTGGAAACATGATTGGATTAAAATTTCTTCAATTAAAATAAAAAATTCTCCACTCTCTTTCTGACATATACTCAGAGGGCACATTATGTAAACTATTATGTACCTTTAGCACAACCGTTTGGGACATATACTCCACACAAGTCTCTTTTATCGGCGATTATGGAATTAGATGACGGCATGAAAGAAAAGAACATATTCTCATGTGTTCATAGTAATTCTACCTTTAGATAGATGTCAATAGCTTTGTAGAGGTCATCATGGTCGAGCCTTGCAAATTCTGGAACTGCTTCTGCAACGGCAATGAACTTCGACAAAGGTAAATTTTTGTCGCGTGCTATCTCTTGGAGAAATCCATCCACAAGCTTTGCTACCTTCAGTTTGGAACTATGTGATGCAGAAGATGATCTCCTGCTTTCTTGAAACTCCAGATCAACATTTTCCGCCGAACGAGACCTTCTCCTTTCAAAGTCTCCTTTGCATCTCGGAGGACTTGTTGGGGGACTTTGCCCTTGTAACATAAATTGCTCGAATATGGTCATAACGAGATCTACATCATAAATAATGCCATTTGTGTTCGATAAAGATGGGATTAACAAATCTCCAACCGTGGCTTCTTCCAATTGAACTGCAACCCTTCTTGCCAATTCCATCTTTGAAGAGGATGATGCTTTTAGTATATTGGCTGCCTTCAACAATTTCGAAAGAAAACTGCACGAAGCTGAGCCTTTCTCTGGTGGCAGTAAACTAACAATCGACTCCAACAACAGCCGGTGTTTTGAAGTCACCTCCCCCTTCGAGCCCAACTCGTGATCAGATTCTGCTTGTTTCTCAATATGCAAGTACTTAGATATGTTCGGTAGCCAACGTGATGCATAAATTCGCAACGCCTCTCCAATGAGATTCGAGGGGACCTTCCCACCTGATTTCAGGGCAATTACTGTTCTCCAATAAAGATCTATCCTCAATTCTGCTAAATCTTCTGCCCACCAGCCTTTACTTGTATTTTTATCCCTCTGGCTCTCTGATCCATTCCAGGACACATCATCTCTACATCTTCTCGAATAACTATGCGATAAACTCACCTTCGAGGGATGGGACGAAACTTTTGAAGCAATGGCTTCAATACATCGACTTGTTATCCCAAGATCCTCAGACCACAATGGGGAAGATTTGGTACTTTGCAAAGTTACAATAGAGTCCCTCCATCCATGAAGTATGCAAGAATTGAAGAAAACTTCAATCTTGTAAATTAAATTACCCTTCTCAACATCCTCTGTCATTTG
The DNA here is from genome assembly GCA_903798405.1 of Fraxinus platypoda. Lineage (NCBI taxonomy): Eukaryota > Viridiplantae > Streptophyta > Magnoliopsida > Lamiales > Oleaceae > Fraxinus > Fraxinus platypoda. Next base: position 11,058 of record CAIGRT010090567.1, read on the forward strand.
AAGGTATTCTGCAGCACATCGAACCAATACGATGTTGTAGGCACTGAGAGTAATTATGATTCCATAGCAGAATTTCGCACATAGCTCAAATGCTTCCACTCCACCAGGAAAATCAGGGAGTTGGACTATTTGGTTCTGTGAGGATTCAGGGCTTCCTGAACATAGTCTCTGCAGGCACAGGCACTTGGACAGCAGGGGAAACTGTATTGTAAATTAAACTCAAACTATCAGTCCGTGTTTGATACACACGACTGTAAAGTATTTAAAAAAGAATTAGCTTATTTTACTTCCTTATCAATAGATGACGATCCAAGAATCATCATTTACATGAATTAAATAACTTTGTTTCATAAATTTTCACTTATATATTCAGAAATGTACAAACATTTTGAGAAAACTCACCTTGTGAAGTAAATATCTGCTTCCCTTCACTTGAATTATAAGATCACTGGAAACCTCAGATGATACAGAACTGCATCAAATACAGGAAATCTTAATTTTTCTATTTCAGAAATACCCACACAAAATATGAACATCGAAATTCCCAGATTGAAGAAAAATAACTAAACTTTTCTTGAATCAACAAGTGCCATTTTTTATTAAAAAATCAAGAAATAGCTCAAAAGAACAAGAAATGAAAGTACCTCACAGCGTCAGTAGTATAGAAAGTATCAGGGCGAGATCCAAGTTTCATAAACTTCATTTCTGAGTCTTGTTTATGCTATTAAACCTAAGAATTTACAACAAGGAACTGCACGCCCGTTGGAGAGTTGAGACAAAAACCAACTTCAAACTGTTGAAACCTTCACTTTTAAGACACCACTACCTTAGTTCCACCTCCAGCTGCCATCAATAGATATTGTCGGAACCACTAACAAATTCCTGTATTTATTTTCCCCAACATTGGTAGAAAGAAAAAAAATAAAGTAATCCCACAACTAGAACTTGAAGAAACTTTAAGCTGAAGAAGAGAAAAAAGTGCTGATTTTTCAAGAAATACTAGAAAATTACTTGAGGGTTTTTGTTACTTCAGTAAAAATTCTATCCAAAGCAAACCAAAGAAATGAAATATTATGTATTAACAGTCTGTATCGCACTATCATATGACACCCTTCAGGGAGAGGAGAAAAAAGTATGTAGTGCTCAAAAGAGGAATGAGAGAATAAAATATGACAACAAGCCGAAGATTTTAAGGTTGTTTTGTACTCACGAAAACTAACGGCCAATCATTCCCTCGTGACTGGTTTTTCCTTTTTCAACTTCAGAGGCAATACTGAAATGTATAATAAGCGAGATTTTGACTTATTTTCTTTTTCTTTTTAAACTTAAATTTGTTCATAGCCACCACTGAAGCCTGCAGGCAATGAGAGAAAGTTGATGTCCCATGTGCTTATGCTTCCCCTACTTGCATTCCTCTCTCTCATTACTGCCACAGCAATTTTACAAGAACCATTCNCTACTTGCATTCCTCTCTCTCATTACTGCCACAGCAATTTTACAAGAACCATTCTTCACCTTGCAAGATTATTTTAGTCAAACACTAATTTATATAAGCAAGATTGCATGTCCCTAGCTCTATGATTAGTATTTTGAGACTAAACATATTTTTATTTTGCTAATATATGTATGATAACAAAATTGAAAAGTAGGATGCTGAAAAGAGGAAAAGGATATGTGTATTAAAGTATTATTGAATACTGGCCTCAAGTTCATGATGTGTATATATGTATGTGTGTGTGTGT
>CAIGRT010090602.1:0-10000 GCA_903798405.1 Fraxinus platypoda
TTTATTGAAAAAGATCGACGTCGCGATATTTATTTCACCAGGCTGACAACAGCAGAAAATGCCAAGCAAAGCTGTGGCATTAAGAGTGAGGCTGATCCGTACCCTAATCTATCTAAAATATTGTAACTATCTGAAAGTCTTCAACGGAGTACCCAATAGAAGTCCGTTGATATTTGATGATCACATTATTGATTTTTTCAGTGGTAAAATGGTGTTGCACTTAATTTTAATGAAAAATAAAGAAAAAAATACTATAGTAAATATGTTTATTATTAAAAACTAGAAGTATTCTTTCTGCCACAGTATTAAAGATATCATTCTGAGAGGGACTCTTTTGAATTCTCTAATTTATTTGTTAATAAAAAAATGTAATTTGATAAACATGTGTCGAAGTGTACACTTGGATTAACACCCCTATGTGTGTCAAAAATTTGACAGTTGATTAAAAAAGATGATGTCAAAATTAATATACTAAAATCTATCAATTTACATGGGTGTAAACCAATGTATCTAATCTTTATATATATGTAGCATGGTTCATAAGAAAATTATTAAATAAACACTTTGCAAAGCTAAAAAAAGGTAACAGAGGACAAATATTTTTCATTCATGATTGCATTCACGCTAAAACTAAGCAACATATAATATTACCCTGCAGAAGTTACTAATGCAGCAACCAAAATGTCTATAGCAAATTAGTATATAGTGGCAAGGACTATAATTTCTTCACTTGTAGTGGATGTTTCTTACACAGTGCAAGAGAGCTGATCTTGAGCAAGTGAAGGTAGGCGTCATTGCACCAAATAACTATTTGGGCTCCTTGTAGATTTTATTTCTGCAATTTTTGTTTTCTTTCACTATACGTTTTCTACAAAACTGTCTCGTCCTCAATAAATTTGAGACAAGCTACATGTATCATTTCTTAATGCTTCGTATACCCAGTCCATCTTCATATCTAGACTTGTGTTTCAATTGGGGCACGAAACTATGAGAGCGGATGGAGTTTTAATTCCTGCCCCACATCTCGAAAATCCCTAGGTAGGATATGGGATCAGAAGGGCCGCCCCAGCCCTGTTGACGTCCCTAGGCATCGAGACTGGAGGTTTGGGGAAGAAAAATTATATTTTTTAATCTAACATTTTTTATTTCAAGAAAATTAGTGCATTTCTCAATCAGTACTTTAGTCATGTGTATATTCTGGTTATAGATCATTAACCTACAAAACGCCCAAGTTTGAAGTCGACAAGAGCCACATAATTTGCATTTAAACATGTTCCTAAGAAACTTCAGCAATAATATTTGTAAAATTTTAAATTTAGTTAATGTATCAGTGAATACGTAAAAAACGTTTCAGACTCTACTCAATCCTAGCTAACAGTGGGCACTATATAACGTTTGCCGCTCCACCAAAGACCAGCCTAATATTACAGAGATCAGCATATTCCTGTGTAAATGTCTTGTCCTAAACATTTACATCTCTTTTTGGTTTTTGGTATTACAACCCCATTTTCACAGCGTGCACTGGGCAGATACTTTTTGAATGTGGCTCATTATTGGCAGCAACTACTGCTGCAATACTACCTATTGAAGATGTCCTGGCTGGTTAAACACCAACTTTCCAACACCATTGCTAATTGGTTGTTTGTGGACTCCTTGTATCAGTTCTCACATTTTTTGTTCCATTGCTGGTTAGCTCATTTTGCTGAAGCAATTCTGTTTGTGACAAGGAAGAATACTTTGTTTCTGCACATGCAACAAATGAGTCAGTATTTTGCAAATGACCAATGTAAAGAGTGTATTCATAGGACAAAATGCAAAATGAAGAGGAAACATAAACTAGCCTTTTATTTCTCCTAAAGTGATGAGCCTGTTAAGACAATCACGGAATTTTGTCAAAACAATTCTTTCTTGCTCTGCATAGGTTTCAGTCAGGTCTTGCCTATTCAGTAACTGGGTAGTCACACTATTATGGCCTGATAGCCCATTAGGGGAGACAGCAGGAGTAAATATTGTATCTTGTTCATCACACATCAAAGCTAATGTACTGGGAGACATCGGCCTTCCTTGTGAGTCATCAGCTCCATTGGAAGTAGACTCCTCAGAGTTTTTTGTCTCAGCCTGGTTGCCTCTTGAGAGATCATCAATCAAAGGTTTCTCAGCTCTTGCGTTCTTTGGGGATTTACATTGATCTTGCATTGATGAAGCCAGCAAGGTTTCTCTAGGCTTCTCTGCCCGGTTTTCTGCAGTTTTTCTTTCCTCTGGAAGAATATTATTTAGAGAAGGGCAACATTTAATCATATCCATCAACAAGCAATAAGTACTTAAATGTACTTCATCAGCACTTTTTGAAATGCCATGAAGGATTACTCTTATGTTGTGGAATAAAACACGTTGTCTTGAAATATAATTTAGTAGAGACGCACTTCGGTATCGAAAGGTGGTTCCTAATATATTATCTGGGATCCAACTTGCTCAAAACTATCGAAGGAACTATAACACTACGTGAACCAAGTTTTTGCTAGATATCTTAAATAAAACTATCTGGCACTGAATATATTATTCTTCAGTATTAACTTGTGTATTTGACAAGCTTCATACAACAATCTACAGATTTGCTGAAGGCTTTTTGTTAATATTTTGAAGGAATTTTTCCTGAACACATCTCATTGCTAGCTAGTAGAGTATGCCTCTTATAAACAATAGGAACTAAGATGCACTGAGAATTTAAATCACATGACTGATCTGAGAAACTTGGGATTCTTCACAAATCTATATGTACCTGCAAGCATCTTGGCAGCTTCTCCCGAGTATATCACCAACACTGAGCAAAGTTCCTTCAAGTCCTGGGGTTGAATGATACCATCTAGGAGAGATCTTCAGACATCATGCACTTGTTAGTTGTCTGAACTAGTACTCAAGAATGACTTTTCAGATAGAAGGTAACATTTATACCTGTAGGTAAATTTTGAAGGGCCCAAAGTTAATGCATTGCCAGCACAAGCACCAGGAATCAATGGCAATGAAGAGGAAGGTAAAGAAGCCTTGATTTGGTCTGCCTGTAAATAGAAAGAAAGTAATGACAAATGATTTTCCGCCACTCTAGAAAGTATGTCAATTTTTAACACTACAAATTATATTTACCTGTTGAAATTGCCGGAGCTTCTGCATAGGATCTTCTACTGTTGATCCAAAGAAGAGTTCCTGACCTTTTCTTTTCTTGTTCATAGGAGGAGATCCATATCCAGAGGATCCAATAGCACCAGTGATGGCAGCATTTGCTGCCTGCTGGATGTATGCCATGTTGTGGGCATGATCTCCATGAAACAGAGCTTGCCTCTCTTCACTTCCCTCATAATTTTTGCAGTCCAAGCATTTACAGTTATCAGAACAAAGAATATTTGCTTGGAAGCACTCACAATACTTCTTAAGGCATCCTGATTTCTTGCAGTGGCATCCTTTGTTGTGCTTTGCCAAGACTAAACCTTCCCCAGTTTCTTCCTGCATATATTTCAAATCAGTGCAAAACAAGCCAAACATAAACAACAAAACCTAAAAAAGCAGGTTTAGGATGTATTGAATTATATAATGATGTTGGTTTCTTCAACAAAGCTCATTGGTGGTTATGAAGAAAATGACATTAAGGTTAAACTGTTCAATTTATAGAATTTCAGTAACTCCACAGAAATGTTCTTGTTCAATCACTTATGCCTTATTTCCACGACAAACAACAGATTTAGGCATAAACATGGGATTAGCCCATCTATTTTATCCCATACGACTTCTAGAAAAAGGTAAAATAAAATCAAAAGTTGTCTCCACATTATGTCATATAAGAATTGTTCTACCTCTCTCATTTCTAAAATGCTCCACGGAGATCGCATCACTCTTGTGAACAAGAGCTTCCTTGGTCCATAATTATTTTCCCAATAATTTAAGTTATCCTTCCTTTAATTTATTCTCGCCCGGTTTCACCTCTTCCAACTAAGTTGGTGTTTGGTGGGGATTAAAATTAAATTTTTAGTAGATTGTGATAGAAGTTTTTGAAATGTATGGTTGAAAAGTTGTGAGACCCATGAAAGATGTGGTTAATATTAATTGTTTGACTTTGACTTATATTAAAATTTGATTTTAATCCGAAACAAACAGGGCCTATATTTCCTTATTCTTATATTATCCTATCAGAGCAACACATCCATCTTAAGGTCCTCTTCTATACAAAGTGCATTATATGGGCATTTTGTGCTTTAATGTTAATAATCATTNTCCGAAACAAACAGGGCCTATATTTCCTTATTCTTATATTATCCTATCAGAGCAACACATCCATCTTAAGGTCCTCTTCTATACAAAGTGCATTATATGGGCATTTTGTGCTTTAATGTTAATAATCATTTATTCACTTTCTAGAATTGATATTTTAACTTGACAAGTAACTTCCAACCACGTAAAACGCATATCACGTTCCATTTCTTTCAATCCACTTTAAACTCATGCATTCCATCTTGTTTAAGTCTTATTATTAACAATTCAATTTAAATTCCTAATATAATCACTCCTTTGAACTATACAATCCTTTATTGGAACTCCATTATCATATGTTTTTATTATGGCTAAAAGAACATTCTATATGTTCCACTTTAGTAAACCTTAACAAAAGCTTTCATATTTCAAAATGATCTTTCAAATTTCTAACATTGATTAATTTTCGAAGATCCGTTTCCAATTTCCAGGATATAGAAAAAATATACCAATCCAAGGAAAAGTACTTGCCATTCTTTGGTTATTAGCAGCATCCTAAAAACGTCCGGGTCGAAATATGACGTTCAAGTTAAGTTCCAAATTAGTTAACACAATGAAATATACACATTCGGACAGATTGACATGATATCAGAGCTATTTCTGAACCAAAATACTTGGTTGTCTAAATCTCTCGTAGTATCCTAGTTTAGCCCTTCGGGAGGTTCTTTGGTTTTCTAGTCAATTTTGTGGATCTTAGTGGTGTGTTTTCTTGGAAAAAAAATTGTTGTTTCTTGGCTGCTTTATGTCTGGAGTTTGAAGGCATTAGTTGTGGTTTTTATCAAGGTCTCTTGATACCTAGTGAGTTCAATCTTTTATGGATATTGTTGTGCAAATTTTTTGAGCTTCTTTTTTTTATTAGCAACGATTGATTTAGTTTGTTGCAGATTGCCTAAATTTTTTTCTGGAGTTTATGTGCACTATAAGTCAATATTGTTTCATGATGTCACGAGAAAACACTATTGTATGTTTTAAAGGAAAAAATCATTTAGCCTGCGAATTCCAATTTAGAAGTCAATATTGTTTAATGATGTCACGAGAAACACTATTGTGCGTTGGAATGGAAAAAATTATTTGGCATGGATTTCCAATTAGAATGTCTATTAAAAGGAAGGAGTTGTGGGGCTATATAGATGGCAAGAGTAAAGCTCCTAGCTGTGGAATAGATCTTGTTCAATGAGAAAGCAAGGATGCAAGAGTTGTGTCTTGGCAGTTGTGATCTATTGAACCTCACATGGTGAAAAATCATCGTTCATTCACAACTGCTAAAAAGATATGAGAGTATTTGAGGCGTATCTAAAGTTTACACAACAATGTTAGAAGGTTTTAGCTGCAGTTGGAGATTGCTAACTACAGCCAAGGTCATCTGTCTATTGAACTATTCTATAGTAGGTTTCTTAATTTATGGAGCGAGTATTCGAGTATTATTCATGCTAAGTTCCTCAAGAAGCATTAGGTGTAGTTCAAAAGGTTCATGCAAAAAGTCAAAGATCAATTTATGATGAAGTTGAGATCAGAATTTATCCTCCTTTAGTTTAGGAGATCGAAAGGGCATCATGATTTCTTCCCTCTTTGGATGTCTATCTTAGTGAATCGTTAAAAAATGAGTAGTGGTTGTCCACCCAACTTGGAATGACATAAGATAGGATTCATTCCAAGGTGGCGAACTTAACCTATGCCACTCAGAGAAGAGGAAAAAACCAATCAAAAATTTTATGCTACAGCTGCAAGGAATATGGACATGTATGGAATTGCATCAAGAAATATTACAACTATTGTAAGATGGATGGCCATATCATTAAGGAATGTCCCATACAACCCCAAGACAGACAGGCACAAGCATTTCATATGAATGTTCAAATCCTACTGGTGGCTTCAGATTTTTCACGAAATGTTACAGCCACCCCGACTAGACTAGCGGGTGTTAATCAACCCATACTCACACCCAAGATGGTATAAGAAATGATTGTCAGCTTTCTCTGCTTTTAGCCCCTTTTTGGTGCCCATTATTTCACCAAAAAAAAAAAGTTTTGAATAGTATTTTTAGGAGAATGTATAGTTAAAAAATAGGGAAAAGTTTTTGGTTTATGTGCAGAATATTTTATTGTGTAAATATACGGTTGAAAATAATCATGTAGCAAAAACAGTTTTAAAACAATGGGGCACCAAATAGGGGCTTAGACTTCAAGGTAAGAATTTTCAACTCCCACCTTATTGGTTCGTGGATTCGAGTGCCTCGAACCTTATGACTAGCAGCATAAATATGTTACATGGTATTCGCAACTATGAAGGTGCCCAATACATACAGATTGCTAATGGCAGTTTGTCTCATATTACTGTTGTTTGTACTTTTAGACATGGTTTCAAAAATTTTTGTATCACCGAAGTTGTCTACAAACTTGATTTTTGTCTACCAATTGGTGGATACTGATCGTGATGTTTATTTTTTTTGTGGTGGTTGTATTGTGCGTGATCAAGTGTCCGGGACAATGATCATGAATGGGCCTAAAGTTGGGCGTTTATTTCTTCTACATTTTTCTTTTCCTAGTTTTGATGTCTTTGGCTTGTACTATATTATCGAATAAAAATGAGGGTATGACATAAAAGATGAGTCATTCAAATTCTACGGCATTAACACATCTAATGAAACATGGCCATTTGGGAATAAAGATCAGTTTCCAACCCTTAGTTTGTGTTTCGATTGTGCTACCTGTAAACTTGGCAAAAGAATTTCCTATGCATGGAAGTCGTGCTACAAAATGCTTTAAGGTTATTCATTCTAATGTTTAGGGTGTTAGTCCAATCATTTCACATGTTCAATACAAGTCTTTATAACATTCATCGACGATTAAAGTCGTTTCACCTTAGCGTTTCTTCACTTTAAGGTTGATGTAATTTGTGTGCCGACCTTTGTTGCTCTAACTAAAACATAATTTTTCGCTTGTATTAGTCTTACGTTCTGATTCGGGGGAATATATATCTCACAATTTTCAAAACTACTTAAAGTAGAAGGATATCATTTCTCAACGCTCTTGCCCCTACACCCCTCCACAACATGGGATGGTTGAGCCCAAGATTCAATATCTCTTCAATGTTGTTTGTACTCTCTTAATTGAATCTTCTGTTCCGTCTAAAATCTAAGTTGAAGCTTTGTCTACTGCTGTTTACTTGTTTAATCGCTTGCCTATGCAGACTGTGCAATATGACTCTCCGTACCACTACTTATTCAGTAGTCATCAGTTCATTCGTACTTTTAGGTGTGTTTGTTTTGTTCAACTGTCACCCACTGAACGCTACAAATTTGTTGCCCAATCTGCAAGATGTGGTTTTATGGTGCATATATGTATAGTACTGCTCAGAAAGGTTTTGTTTATTATAATGCTACTGCTAAAAAACTTTGTATATCTAGACATGTGAGTTTCCTTAAAAATCAATATTTCCTTGAATCTCACGTTCTTTCGATAGTTGATCTTGCCATGATTCAATGATGTGTCATATGCTGAACACTTTAAGCCAGGCTTTGTGTAATAATGACGTTGTCCAAGCCAGCAACACCCCTTCCCAACCTTAATCCAGTTGATATTGGACCTCGAGAGCATAACAGAGTCACTCGACATTAGGTATGGTTTTCCTCATACATGTCTCACTATAACTTTGGATACTATAGCAGTGCCTCGTTCTTAGTCTCTATCATCTCCACGAGCTTGTTGGCAGCAAGCCATGAAGAAGAGCTTCAAGCACTCACGAAAAGAAACCTCTCATTCTACATTATCTAATTGCTATCTAAATGATCTCCTAATTATTATTTACACAAAAGAAAAAAAAATCATTCTACACTGTCTAAGTGCTATTTAATTGATCTCGTAATGAAGAGTTTCCTATTTTAGAATTCTGTACAAACTAGTGTATCTACATATAAAAGAAAATATGTATAACGACCAACTAATAAACCAGCACACGAACCCTAATGATCTAACGGTACTTGGCATATTAACATAAGGCTATAGTGAAAGTATCTCTGCATAAGAACCATGTGATGGCTTGTCTATAGACTGCATAGGCACAAATTGATTAATAATAGTAAACTAACAAGTACATACAAGTCACGAGAAACGGATACAGACACGCACATGACATGAACATGCCAACAAGTGATTTTTTAGAAAACTAGGACACATCAATTCAAATAACATTAATATTTTTCTTTGTGGTGTAAATCAAATAGAAAATGATGCTAAAATAATTTTTATTTGGTTAATAAGTTAGTGCACATTGAATCAGTAGTGTATGTTGAATCAATAGAAGAATGTAACATTCTCTTAAACTGTGCGCCTCTTTATTATTATAAAAAAAATGTAAATTTTAAATAGCATAATAAATATGTCTCTCTTAAAATACGATGTAAATCAGCCTTATTGTCTTAAGAAATTTATTAGATTCAACTTGGGCATTTACATTATGATACAGTGCACCATCTCCTCTCCTGTCTACATCAGAAATTATAAGAACTTATAAGTTGTTCCATATAACTAGCAACAGCTCCTCTTCCACCATGCGACTTTCTATAAGGAAAAGGAAGAATAACCACTGATGAACCTTTTAGGTTTCATGATAATTTAGTTGCAAAGGAGTATCCACAAAAAAGAGTTGACTATAATGAGATTTTCTCTCAAGTTTTAGAATACACCACCATAAAATTTGTTCTAGCCTTTGTTGCCAACTTCAACTTAGAGTGAGAACGAGTAAATGCAAATCTGTCTTCCTGAGCTTAGAGAGATGACTCAGATGAACCATACAATGGGATTTAAACAAGAACAAAATCAGGATTTAGCACATCACTATAAAGATTGAAGTAATCATAAAAGAAATAATAAAAATGGTTTGAATTGTTTGTATTTCTAATTGTCTTCAAGTGAAATCATTATGAGAGCATCATAAACTACTTAAGGACAAAATATTGGGAAGCTATCTATCTACCACTACATGTAGATGATATGCCTATAGTTAAGTAAAACATATAGGGGCATTCAAAAGATAAAGAGGACACTTGGACCAAATTTATTGTCTTTGGTCAGGCTATAAAGATACAGGGATGGACATTAAAAGGGACAAAAAATAGAATAATGTGTCCTCGAGTCAGAAGATTTACATACAAAAGATAAAGGTTTTGATGCAGCAAAAAGCGAGATGGCTATGCTTAAAAGCTGGTCAAATTTAATTTTATGTAACTTAACGATTTCCAAACATGTGTTGCTAGAAAACAAGTTACTTCTTTTTAATAGGTTTTGGCAAAAAAAATAAAGGATTTTTTTAAAAGCCAGACATGGGCTACTTAACAAAAAATGGTAGACTTTTTTAAAGTTCAACCAAGTAAACCGTTATACCCTCAACTTTACAATAGAAACACATCATTAACATAGTATACGAGTTTTTGGTCATTTGCCATATTTATTTTACTTTAAATTAATTCCTTTGCCGAACAGAAATTTACTTAGAAGCACATTTTACTTCAATATACCAACAAAATTATAAACTTTTACTTAAAAGTGACTTACTTCTTCTTTAAGCTTAGACAAACATGCTTTGAATCCGTTTAATTTATGATTAGTTGAGAGTTTGCAGTCAATGAGATGCTAATCACAGAAAAGTCCTCTAGCAAATCAATCGAATAGCATAGGCAACTATTATAAGTTTTGACAGTACC
>CAIGRT010090609.1:0-21357 GCA_903798405.1 Fraxinus platypoda
AATTCTCTTAGTTAAAAAAAAATTTAGGGGGCTCCGTCGCCGAACCCCCTGGAGGGGGGCCCGCCCCCTCCACCCCCCGTATTTCCCCCCCCCCAACATGAATTCCTGGCTACGTCCCTGTGTGCACTTATAAGGTAGCATGTGTGGTCCAAGTGGAAGATTGTCAAAAAATAATTTGTCATGTGAGCCTACATAAATAATTAATTGTGTATTAAAGATTATATCAAGAATAAGTTGTATTTTAGGATGGCCAAAATACATATTAAAAGATGGTTATTGTTGCCAATCCTTACATCAAAAAAATACAGAGACTATTTTCAGAGAGAAATCATATTAAAGAGGAAGATCAAGAATTCGCAACTATCTCCATTTCCATGGATCAAGGTACGCTTTCACTTTTATTCTCTTGGTAATTTGTGCGGGGTTAATGGAATCAATATAAGATGTAAAATACTTGGTATACATCATGGGTGACAGTCCCCTCGCATAGGAGGTGGGGATATAAGATAGTCTACGTTAAGATGTAAGGGTCCGTCGGGCCCCCTCTGAAATGGATCTTTAGTACCTTGCAAGCCTTGACAATAGGAATTTGAACTTCTTTTCTTTTAGTATGTCTTTGTCTTTCATTATTGTAGAAGAAATGGAGTAATGAATAATATTTTTTGGAGAATGTGTGACTGAAATTTAAAGCAACTTTATTGATTTGTGTGTAGAATATTTTATTGGGTGAATGTGTGGTGGATAATCTTACTGTAACAAACAATGTTTTGGAATAATGGGAGACAAACTGTGCCTTACTCTAGCCTACTAGCTTGTTGACTAGAAGACTTCCTACATGGCCTTTACTTTTCCTTGCAAGCTAAGCTTCTTAGTTTAGTTCAAAGGTATGTGAAAGGATGGCCATTTTCTAATAGAATCTCTTTTGCTGGCCGTTTAAATTTTCTAACACATACGAGATGCCGAAGAACAAGGGAAAGGGTGGTAAGAATCGCAAGAGAGGGAAGAACGAGGCTGATGATGAGAAGCGTGAACTTGTGTTCAAAGAAGAGGGACAGGAATACGCTCAGGTTTTGAGGATGTTGGGGAATGGCCGATTAGAAGCTATGTGCATCGATGGCGTCAAGCGTCTCTGCCATATCCGTGGTAATATGCATAAAACGGTCTGGATCTCCGCCGGTGATATCATCCTCGTCGGCCTCCGTGACTACCAGGTATTAATACATTATTATTAGTAGTAGTATCTGTTTATAGACTTATTTGTGTGAATTACTGTTTTGATTTTTCTAAATTTGAAGAAATTGAGATCTTTGGTTAATATAATTTTGGCTTTAGTGAATTTATGGTTCAATATAGTGTCCTTTTTTCCGTTTTCTCTTTTCAATTTGTTGAAACTGAGTTTTTTACTTCTATAGAGCTCAACAGTTTGGTTGAAGTAAACAAAATGCAGTTTTGAATTCATAAATTTCCCTTGGTGTGGTTATTGAATATTCCAGCTTTTTTAATTATATGGGAAAAATTGTTATTGGATTTTCTGATTTTTCTAAATACCGCAACCATCTGTTTTAGTTTGATCAAAGAAGGATAGTAGAGAAACGTTATGCAAATAAAAGTACATGTTTAAAGAAACTGGAGAAATATTTCAGCTCTTGTTTTGGTCGAATCTAAATGAAAGAATTTTCCGATTTCAAATTCTGAGGCTTGTATGATTCAATCAGGACGACAAGGCTGATGTAATCCTGAGGTACTTCGCATATGAAGCCCGGTTGTTGAAGGCCTATGGTGAGCTGACGGAGAACACGATGATCAATGTGGGTGTTGCTGGTGGACTTGGCGAGGAGGACGATGGTGCTGGTTATGATTACATTGAGTTTGAAAATCCAGGGACTTCGTACGTAAGAGATGGAATTTATAATACTTTCGATGATGTTTAAAATTAGAGGGGTGTACCATCTTGTGTGTAACTAACGTTTCAATTGATGTGATGAAGTCATTTGTGGGTATGTTTATGTATGTATTAGTATTACCAGTGATGCAATAATATATGGAGCTTCTTTTTCATTTCTTATCCTTGTGTATAGCTTTTCAAATGGGAAATTTTTGTGGGTCGGTTGTGTTTGTGTAACTAACAAATTACTTGGTGGCTTTGCAAAACATGGGTAATAGGAAGAGAAGGATGTCTGTGGGCTTTGTTAAAGAGGAGACGAGATATCATCAGGACAAACAACACTATTTGTGCACCCGCGTCAGCAGTTGATGCTTATTGAGGACTATCAACCCTTGTTCAAGAACGGTAATGACTGTAAAAGTGAAGACTAGAAACAAGATTTTGGGGACTAGAATATTTTGCTTTCCTTGAGGAGCGCCAGTTCGTATAGACGACTAGATAAAACATACATCATTGTTGAGGATGAGAAATAAAACAAGCTAGGGTGAATTGAACCACATCGAACACGATTAAAGAAAAAGAAGTTTAAAATCAAGTGCAATCTCGTACTACATAAAAAAACTCAAACCTAGTTCGTTTGTTTAGTAAATTTATGGCAGAAGACAACGTAAATGCACAAACCATGGCCATCAAAACCTAACCTGAAGAGAATAAATTGAACTTGCCAAATAAGCACGACTTGGTTGCTTTTATTACACATTGAACTTTGTCAATCATCACTGTATTTTAAATTGCTTTCAAATGGTCACTAAACTTGCACAAGTTACACTCCATTTATCGCAAAGTTATCATTCCCTTCTTTTCGATTCACAATGTATAATATTATATCAGATGCTAAATTCCTACAGCCTGCAGATTGTTTAATTATAAGGGATCAAATGCAATTGATTATTAAGATTACATCCTCAACTAGAGAATTTAACAACTAATATATCAATTTATTCAGTAATTAAATGAATCTCAATGAGCATTGAAGATGAGGCTTTTGAAGTCAAATCAATCCAAAATCAACACGAATTTTTCAGGAGAGCTTTGCTAAATGTACATCAAGGGCTACATAATGCACAAATGACATTATGTAATTGATGTAATATTTGATATACAAGTAGAATAATCCTTTTTAGGTCGGCTGTGCTAAGAAATTATAATTAAATTCAATCCAATCCAATCAAATCAATCCAAAGTGAACTTTGGGTTTATTTGGGAAATTAAATTCAGTGCTCTATTATTCGGATCATCAAAAAATTCATGTTGATATATGTGACTATGGAAGGGTTGAGTTAAGATACGTGTAACGAAGATCACTTTGGTTCTATATTAATAAAATCAATAGATCAGATTGTTCGAAGATACTTTTGATTATGATAGCAAAGCTTTTGTGCTCATAAGATTATGCACATTTATAAGATAACATCCGTGGTCCAAGTGGAAGATTGTCGAAAAATAATTTGCCGTGTGAGCCTACATAAATAATTAATTGTGTATTAAAAATTATCTTAATGTTAAGTTGTAATTTTTATGATGGCCAAAATACAAATTAAAAGATGGTTATTGTCTCCAATTCTTACATCAAATAAAATACAGAGACTACTTCCGGAGAGAAATCGTATTAAAGAGGAAGATCAAGAATTTGCAACTATCTCTGTTTCCATGAATCAAGGTACACTTTCGCTTTTATTCTCTTGGTAATTTGGCACGAGGTTATTGGAATCAATATAAGATGAATTTTTCCTCGTGTACAGAAAAAATTCTTACAGAAAAAATACAGATACTCACATGGGGTGGGCCCCATATGAGTAAAATATTGAAAAAAAATAAAAAAATCACCCACCCCCCTATTGTGTCTATTTTGGTGCATTTCCGTGGCTGCATTTTCTGTATGTGTAGTGCATTCTATATAAGACAGTCTACGTTAAGTTGTAAGGGTCCGCCGACCCCCTCTAAATTAGATCTTTAGTCCCTTGCAAGCTTTGAGAAGAGGAATTGGAACTTCTTTTCTTTTAATTTAGCCTACTAGCTTGTTGAGTAGAAGACTTCCTGACATGACCTTTAGTCTTGGTCTACCATTACTTTTCCTTCCGAGCTAAGCTAGTTAGTTTAGTTTAAAGGAATGTGAAAGGAAGGCCATTTTCTAGTAGAATCTCTTTTGCTGGCCGTTTAAGCCCCCGTTTGGCCCCCATTTTTTCCCATTAATTCCCATTACTTGCCAATTTTTTTCAAACAAGTGAGGGCCCCATGTGTCATATGTTTCAGATAGTACAAGTAGCGTGAAAAATTTGTCAACTACCCTTTTAATGATTGAGAAATTCATCGCAGGTACACTTCTTTTCATATTACTAAATGACGGTAATACCCTCTTAATGACTGAGAAATTCATGGTATCAACTACCACGTTTTTTTATCTTTTTTCTGTTTTTAGCATTCTACATGCAACGTTACAAAAAAAATTCCACTACAATAAAAACGATTTTCCGAACCGATCGCGACTAATGTTTTGATACCTAACGAAGGGCTTGAGCCATATAATCACGTAGTTCTTGCCACGGTATGTCCTCGTCCCCAATCGCGTCCTCCTCGGTAGCAATTTCGTCATCCTCGTCTGAAAGATCGACCTCAACTTCATCATCGTCAGCTTCCTCAGCTCTATGAAAACCTTCATCGAGTCTTCAGTATCGTCTCAAAAAGTTATGCACGGCCATCGTTGCCACGACAACGAATGTTTGCACTCTAAATGAGTAGCTAGGCATTCAATCCAGTATTTTCCATCTCTGCTTCCAAACACCGAATGTCCGCTCAATAATGTTACGGCATGATGAGTGATGAAAATTGAACATCTCACGTGCATTTTGGAAACGTCGTCGACCGCCATTGTTGTTCCGAAATTCTTGAAAGTGATATCGTACATCGGATCCTTTGTACGGAGCCATGTATCCCGGACGATCTGCAAAACCCGAGTCGACTAAGTAGTATTTCCCGTTTCTTGGTTCCAGGAAATTTACATCAGGGCTATGGACACATCGAGCCAAAATTCGGCTGTCGTGCGTGTTTCCTGTTGTCCCTAGCATTACAAACGTAAAGCACAAGTTGAAATCACAAGCTGCGAGCACATTTTGCGTTGGGAAACCTTTCCTGCCAATGAAGTCAACCCTTTTATGTTGTGGCAGCACAGCACGAACATGTGTGCCCGTCAATCGCGCTAATGCAATCCTGCAACAAGAGTTCGTATCAAAACTGGCAGACATGTCTCTTGACTACGCTACACGTTAATTGATTATCTTTACATGATGACCACATCGTAACCTGAAACAGTGGATATTGGGCAGAATTGGGGCGATGATGAATCGTCCCCTCGTTGTAGTCGGGATGCGGTTTAATAATATCGCCAGCTAGCGCGACGACGACTTGTAGCACTCGCTTGAAGTAATGGGAAATGGTCTGCAAAGAATGCCCCAAATAGCATTTGTACTTGGCGATAGCCTTTCCCGTGCGCTGAAATGCACAGAAACATACCAACTTGTTCGTATATATCTATGTTCGCACTGCATGTCAAGCCGTACTAATATCGAAGAGTATGCGTAAATTGTCTGAACATGGGGGATACATTCGGAACTCCTGAAAACACATCTGCGGATACACGTGTATATTCTGTAGCATGAAAATATGATCGCTGCGTGATGTAGGAAAGAGGTACCGAGGGCCCCTATTCTGTGAAAGATATTCACGTACAACGCGTTCAACTATTCTACAGTATTCTAGCCAGGCCACTACATCATCGTCCAGTTGTTGTAGTACATCGTCGTCCGACCCGTCTTTGGAACCGGACATGGAAACGAGGCTACAGTCTGTGTCAGATGATGCACTTTCAACGAACTCGTCACTCGTCTACACGAACAAAAGATGACACAGCCAGCCCATCAAAATGTGAGAAATATTGCATGTGGGATAGAAAGAAATAATAATGGCAATGCTAATGGATTTCTTACCTTACCTTCCCTTCACAAATTAGAAAGTGTATTCTGTGTTAGCTCACAACTACCCCCCATTCGTGAATCTACCTAGGGCCTTTTATACACACACAAATAATTTAATGATTCTTGGCATGCACACACTTGCAAGTATTGCACTGGTACTTGATGTTGAAATAGAGAGGCAGTTGGGGAATATATTCTTTGTATATTTCTAGTGTAATCCATCCATTTTCAACTTCATAGTACTTGACTGTGGGGAGAAAACACATTCAAGAAACATAAATAATGTAAAAAAAAAACGTGTGTTAAACTCAAACAAGATGTCTCTCAACGTTCAAAACAAACAACAAATCAGCAAATAAAATCAAATGAAAGTTCAACAACACATACGAATATTGACCACGTACACAACATAAAAACACATCGAGAACATAAAAATACATACGCAACATAAAAACACTTCGAGAACTTGAAATGGAATTACAGTTTGCGTATTGCCCTCAACGGCTTCGCTCGGTTCGCATCCTTGTCGCATTTGAAGCAGTACTCAACCCAGGCCAACCTAAGTTCCGACGTTTCAGAGGCACTGTACGCAATACAGTTGTCGTTGTCGCGGAACCACCACAAAGCAAACAAATGAAGTTCGTCACCACTCTGTACGAGGCCTGTCAAAAGCAAGTCCTTCACGCACTCTGAAATTGTCATCACACCTTTGTCTCTAGACCGAAGGACATAGGCGAATTCCCTTGACGCAGTCGCCAAGTTGTCAACAGACTCGGAAACCTCCCTCCCTCCAAACGTCTTCTTCTTTCCCTTCCCCTTTGATTGCTTACCTTTACGCTTCTCTCCACTTCGGCTGAGGAAAATATTCATGGAGAAGTGCACTCTGCTGTCCGCAGGCCCGTCACTCGAGTCCGTTGTCTCTGCGTTGATTAGCACCGTGTCGTAACGATCTTCTGCGTCGCTATCTGAGCTCAAATCAAGACCGCGTTAGGAAAGTTTAGCCGGTGTTAAAGCATACTTCGTGGAGTCCTGAGTGCCACCAAACAGTTTGCTGTAAGTGTGGAATATCTCTATGTTGTCGTTGTCTTTGAACTTGCCGTACTTCGGGTTCTCCTACACAAAAAAGACGATATGAGCAACTGCATATTATAGCATGGACCATAATTAGCTGAAAATTACAAATGGTTAACTTCATCATGGATGACCACATTCAATCCGAATATTTTATTAGAGAATATTGAATTCTATATATTCGGCATCAGAATATTAAGTAACAATTTTAGTGAAGTTAACACCAATAAGATGGCAGTGGCATAGGATAATCAATAAAGTGACCAATGTAATGAAAATAATATTCTAACCCCCATCCAACTCTAGCTCAATTCCTAAATACAAAATTCACATTGAAAAAATGAAAATAAAGGATTTCAGGAAAAAAAATGAAATTGACGTTAAACATAGCAACTCTCCGAGTTCGAAAATTATTAAACTTTGCCGCAACTCTAAAATGGAATTTTGATTTTTTTTTTAATCAACATTTGTGAGTGTTCAACAATTCCCCAATTAATGCATTTCCTACACAGAAGCATAAGCGCTAATTTATCCAACTCTTACAAATTCACCTGCAAATTGTTTGTATATGTTTCCTAAAAGTATCATTCCAACAATTACAAGTGTGCCACACAATTTTCCTTCATTTCTTTCATATTATCCTACAGAATAAGCAAGATTTATCCAAGTACCGGAAGCAGCAGTAAAACATCTCCCCAAAATTCAAAGTTGTTTCTAACAAAAAAAAAAAAAGTAAATATCAATGCAAAACCTTCATTAATTTCAACGTTCGTTTATCCAAAAAATTGTAGACACCATCATGCATTATCATTGTTATTGGGGAATTCCTATGGAAGCAAGTAACGGGGAAGAACGTACACTAGCAGATCAAATTACCTTCAATTTCATGTCCCACCACCAATCCGCTGCTTCAATTCTNTCCAAAAAATTGTAGACACCATCATGCATTATCATTGTTATTGGGGAATTCCTATGGAAGCAAGTAACGGGGAAGAACGTACACTAGCAGATCAAATTACCTTCAATTTCATGTCCCACCACCAATCCGCTGCTTCAATTCTGCCCCCGTTGCTCAGACCGTACTGAATCCCGGTACTTCG
The DNA here is from genome assembly GCA_903798405.1 of Fraxinus platypoda. NCBI lineage: Eukaryota > Viridiplantae > Streptophyta > Magnoliopsida > Lamiales > Oleaceae > Fraxinus > Fraxinus platypoda. The sequence goes on from CAIGRT010090609.1 coordinate 8,088, forward strand.
GAGCAACTCGAACAACAACTTGTGTTCTGTTCGCATAACTCCCCAGTGGTTCTTCAACTGAGCGATTGTCCAATCCTTTCCAGCTTGTTGGTTGAACAAATCACGGATTCGTTCCCAGTCGGTAGTCGAGAAACACTTTCCCCGACGATAACCTTCGGCAGTTACATGCTCTACCACAGAGATGAAAATATGGTGTTCTCGGGGATCCCACCTTGCAGACTTGCGCGCCTGTCTTCTTGTCGGAGCGACGGGTAGGAGATGCAATGGGCACCAGGTCAGTCACCGGAGTCGTGAAGCTCTGGAAAACAACAACACATTGGTGAACGAAATGCCGTAAAAAGTCCCGAATGGCAGTAAAATAAAAAAGAATGAAGCCTTTACGACATTATACTGAACACGAGAACTACAAAACAACTAATAAAATATTTCACTCTCAAGGATAGAAGCTTACCATGGTGTGTGTGGATAGTAGCTCCATTGCGAGATGTCGTCGTCCATCACGCGTTAGTCCGATTTTTTGGTCGGAGAAGACTGTGCGTGGTTTTGTTTTTTTATTTCAGCCGGCGACTTGCTGTGTTGCTGAGGGGAACAAGTTTGGAAGAAAAGACAATGGAAATGAGGATAATGGTGATTAAATGAAGGGTAATTTTATCTTCTGTCATTTATATTGGAGGGTGTTTTTGTCCAGCTACCTCAACGGTCCAGTTGAAAGAAATTTCTTACTGCCAAGTGATGTGAAAGTTGCAGATATGGGCCCCACATTTGTCAAAAAAGAGGGGTTGAAAAATGGCAGGAAAAAGAATGAAATGTATTTTAACGAGGGCCAAACACAAGCTAAATTTTCTAACACATATGAGATGCCGAAGAACAAGGAAAAGGGTGGTAAGAATTGCAAGAGAGGGAAGAACGAGGCTGATGATGGGAAGCGTGAATTCGTTTTCAAAGAAGATGGACAGGAATACACTCAGGTTTTGAGGATGTTGGGGAATTGCCGATTAGAAGCTATGTGCATCGATGGCGTCAAGCGTTGCCATATCCGTGGTAAAATGCATAAAAAGGTCTGGATCTTCGCCGGTGATATCATCCTCGTCGGCCTCCGTGACTACCAGGTATTAATACATTATTATTATTGTTACACATATAAATTACGTAGCAAACGCTCGACGAAAAGGATCCCACATTGGCCGATTTGACTATTTATACTTCAAAATTCGACCCGCACATGAATGTACGACTCAGACTTGGAGGATTATTGTTACACCCATATATTACGTGGCATCGACTATTTAATTACAGTGGACCTATTTAAACAAGTCAGATATTTTTTGGCTTAAGCTTGGGTCCAGCCCATTAGGCCCACATGTCCATTTACATTTCCTATATATATGTGATTCATTTCATAATTAAAGGAGATTCTCTAATCCTAACCTAATCCTATTTTCCTCTCTTGCACTCATTTTCCTCGTCCGGCAATTGACTAGACAGTCGGAGTGCAAACGGTCGTCGGACTTTTTTCTCAACCGGCGGCCTTTGTCTCCTAACGGGGTATTCGGTATGCAGGTGATGTCCACGTGGAGGGGACGTGGCAGAGATTTTGTTGACGCATTTTTTATGGTCTAACAATTATTATCTGTTTATATACTTATTTGTGTGAGTTACTGTTTTGATTTTTCTAATTTTAAGAAATTGAGATCTTTGGTTCAATATAGTGTCCTTTTTTCCGTTTTCTCTTTTCAATTTGTTCAAACTGAGTTTTTTACTTCTATAGAGCTCAACAGTTTGGCTGAAGTAAACAAAATGCAGTTTTGAATTCATAAATTTCCCTTCGTGTGGTTATTGAATGTTCCAGCTTTTTTAATTATATTTGGGAAAATTTGTTATTGGATTTTCTGATTTTTCTAAATATACTGCAACCATCTGTTTTAGTTTGATCAAAGGACAGTAGAGAAACGTTATGCAAATAAACGTACGTTTAAAGAAACTGGAGAAATATTTCAGCTCTTGTTTTGGTCGAATCTAAATGAAAGAATTTTCGGATTTCAAATTCTGAGGCTTGTATGATCTTCAATCAGCATTCTATTTAAACAGGACGACAAGGCTGTTGTAATCCTGAGGTACTCGGCAAATCAAGCCCGGTTGTTGAAGGCCTATGGTGAGCTGCCGGATAGCATGACGATCAATGTGGGTATTGCTGGTGGACTTGACGAGTAAGACGATGGTGCTGGTTATGATTACATTGAGTTTGAAAATCCAGAGACTTCGTACGTAAGAGGTCGAAGGTCCCTTCAAATCTATAATACTTTCGATGACGTTTAAAATTAGAGGAGTGTACCATCTTGTGTGTAATGTGATGAAGTCATTTGTGCGTATGTTTATGTATGTATTACCAGTGAACGTCACATGGATGCAATAATATATGCAGCTTCTTTTTCATTTCTTATCCTTGTGTAGCTTTTCAAATGGGAAATTTTTGTGGGTCGGTTGTGTTTGTGTAACTAACAAATTACTTGGTATTTCTGGCTTTGCAAAACATGGGTGATAGCTTTGGTGGCCTCAAATGTTGGAAGAGGAGGAGGTCTGTGGGCTTTGTTAAAGGCTAGTACTCGACCAGCCTTTAGCCGACCTTAAAGAGGAGACTGAGATATCATCAGGACAAACAACACTATTTTTGCACCGGCGTCCGCTGTTGATGCTTATTGAGGACTATCAACCCTTGTTCAAGAACGGTAATGACATTAAAAGTGAAGACTACAAACAAGATTTTGGGGACTAGAATCTTTTGCTTTCCTTGAGGAGAAGCCAGTTCGTATAGACGACTAGATAAAACATACAATCATACATCATTGTTGAGGATGAGAAATAAAACAAGAATATAAACGAGCTAGGGTGAACTGAACCACATCGAACACGATCAAAGAAAAAGAAGCTTAAAATCAAGTGCAATCTCGTTCTACATAACAAAACTCAAACCTAGTTTGTTTGTTTAGTAAATTTATGGCAGAAGACAATGTAAATGCACAAACCATGGCCATCAAAGCCCAACATGAAGAGAATAAATCATTCTATAGAGCTGCAAACATTATTCAGTAAAACTGAGTTTACTTTTGCCCATCTAAGCAGGGGGTGTCGAGTATATTAAATCGCGAGATTAGGTCTCGTTCACTACCCAGCAAAGATTTCAAGTTCTTCCGTAAACAGCACTGGCGAAACAGGAGATCACCTGGATTGCCAATATTGAACCTCATCAATAAAGTGAACCCCAGGTGATCATCAACAAGTAATTAACCATGTTCTATGCATACAAAACAGGCAAGAAACATAAAATATCATAAAACACTACTAAATCTACCTCTGGCCTCTAAAAGCTTCGTGATCCTACACAGTAGGAATGAAATGATTTTACGTCCATGAACAATGCTATACAACTCTAGATATCAGTACGATAACCACAGTTCAATACATCTAGTAAACAAGTATGACAAAGGAAACTACTATATATCACTTGTGCCATCTATTGTATTGCAGTTGATGCAGACCACAACTTTTTTTGAATTTTTTTGCCATTCGAATATTCTTAGGGTAGTTTTGAGATTTCCTTCTCATGTTAGAATTTTATAACAGCAACCTTGAGCTTTGGTTTTCGAACTATAGTTTTCGTGGTAATTCAAAGATTTCCTCGAACTAAAACTGTGGTATTATTGTACAAGCAAAGCTAGGGTCTGATGAAAGGGAGACTTGATGAATAAACGTTTGTGTCTTCCTCAATTGTCTTCAAATTCTTGGTATTCTATGTCTATCAATGAGTACATTCTCAATATTATGTGTGAATCAAATAGTTTTTTATGCCAATTTCTTGATATTCGTGAGTGAATCAACAAAAATTAGAACTCGTCAACGCTACTTGTGATAATATTCCTGATAACAAACTCCCAGCATCCGACAAGTAGGAGCAACAATGTTTTCAGCTCTAGACCTCATGCATGCACAGAACAAAACATCTCCATGTCTAAACACATTCAGCTCAAGATTTATTATTTATAAAAGGTGATGATCATAGTTTCTCAAGCATCTCCAAAAAGCTCTTTATTAGCTCCATATTCTGTATTTTAGAGAGTCGGTCTTCAATTGAAAAGTCCAACTGCCAAAAGTTAAAAATAAATTAAAGAGTGGATTTGACTCTTCAAAAGTAGGGAGCCAAAGCCACTATATATATATATAACTTCTAATGTCTTCATTTTTTACTCCACAACTTTCTGTGCACTTTTTTTATTTTTATATTTATAAAGGAAAATAGAGGGAAAATGATAAAATAAAATAGAGAGAAACTAGGTAAAAGAAAAGATGAAAAGGGTAAGTCATAATTGTTTATGGAAAAAATATAGGGTTTGTTTGAGCCCCATTTTTTTGGGGGGAAATAGATTTTGTAATAATGATTTTTTTGGAGAATGTATGGTTAAAAAGTATGAAAATTGGATTTTCGTGTAAAATTATTAAAATGTGTGGTTGAAAATAAGTTTGATAAAAAATGAGTTCTTAAATAATGGAGATCGAACAAGGGCATAGAGTACTATAGGACTTGTATAAAATGTCACACTTTTTTATTATTAAAAAATCCATTAAGATGCTCTTTATATTGAAATATATACTCTTTAAAATAAAAGGCGTCTAAAATAATTTTTGAAAATAAAGAGTAGGTCTTTTTATACAAGTCCAACAACAATATCTATATTTTATCTTTATTTTGATTTTTTCATAAGAAACTATGACTTAACAATTTTCCTTCTTTTTTTTACTTAGCTTCTCCCTATTTTATTTTGTCATTTTTCCTTTATTTTAAAAGAAGTGTATGAAAAGTTATGAAACAACAAATGAAAGCACTAAAATATTACATATATAGTCTTCCTATATTTGCAGAGCCAAATTTACTTTCTATTTTAAATGTTAAATTTGGCGAGGTCGTTAGACTCTTACATAAAGGTGTTGGATTCCTAAAATAAAGAAAGGCTAACAAAAATCCTATTGAGATGCTCTTATAGTCTAATAAACAGCTATGGGCATATCTATAATTTGACTTCCAATACAATGACTAAGTTACTAAAGCAGTATAGATGATTAGGATAGACTATAAAGTCCTATTGCGCGCATGTATATTTCAAGGGAAGGTCCCAAGTGCTTCTCTTTCTCCAGGGTCAATCTGTTGAGCAGCACGCTGAACTCTTAGATTCTGCAGCTCAAAAAGTTTCCTTTATCACTTGCAAGTCATTAAAAATCTCAAATTTGAACTGCACAGTGCAACACACATCGAGTGGCACTTCACAATCAAGACTTTCAGTGGTTCACATTATCATTAAATATTACAAATCAACAAACAGTATGACAATTTTTGGTGTTGCAGAGGACCTACAAATCCTCAGAACTACCAGAAAATAGCCATAACCTGCTGTAACTACAACTTTGATTTCCTTATTCCAGTTCCTAGTTTGTCTGTTCGAAAAAAGAAATTTTATAATATTAGCTTCTCTACAGGAAAAAAAATAGGTTACGCTTACAGTATCTGCTTAAAGCAACAACGAAAGGCTTGAAAGGACTCACAAATCACTATACTAAAAATTAGTACCATATCATTGGAAGTAAATTTGAGAATTATCCAAATAAAACATACTGAACTCCCAAACTATCATTTCTGTATCCTTTCTAAGGTTCAGTAGCTATCAGTTTTGTTTAGAATTTGAGGGTTCAAACCCCCACGCCTCCCACCCTCACGCCCTTCCTTTCTTCAGTAAAAGGAAAGAAAGAAACGAGGGAGTTGCATGCCTCAACAACTGTAAATAAAAATTACAGACCAACTTTATCAAAAACAAGCCTGATTCAAACCAAGCCAATCCTTGGTAAAGCTTTGAATTTAGATTCAAATTTGAACCTTGGGCTTAACTGGAGGGGATGAACATATATGCTCAACTTCAAACATTATCAAGTCAAGTACGAGGTACAACTCCTGTCAGCACTTGGGCTAGCAGTAAATAAATATTAATTGCACATTCAGAAACCACATCTAATATCTTATATCTAAATGAGACTTATTGATTTTTCTTATTTATGGTCCGTGTAACTTTAAAATTTGACAGTCACCATGTCATAACAAAAACAATTATTTTAACAACTAAAAGAAGTGCATATGATAATGCAAAATTTTATACTTAAGAGATAATACAGTTTGCAAGGCTTTCAAGCATACTGCGGAGTGGAAAATGATAAGAGTTAAGCTTCAAATCACATAGAAAAATATTGCTCAACCGTGTCTCCGCATTTCACTAAGTAAAAGACTTGATACCGTTAACTAATGGACTAACAGCAAAAAAAGGGTAGGATCTCACAACGCATATTAAAATGGGAAAATCTTATGATGTGACCACATTCTTGTACCATAGTCTAAAGCAATTGAAATTGACACAATACTAAATGCATTCTGACAACTCAATGCACAAGGAGAAGTTAAACGGAAATCTCTGACCTCTCATTATCTGAGCTTCTCTTTGCCAGCACTCTTCCGAGCCGCTTCATTAATCTTCTCAATATAACCTTCAATAGGTGGCGTCAATGTCGCCATAAACCTGTTCACGGGAAAAGGTGTCAAATCTGGTACCAAAGCAGCTGCCTTCAAGTTCTCAGGCAATGCCTCAATTGCTTCCTTCTTCAACCTCAAGAGTGTTGACTCTGCTGCCTGTCTTGCTCTGTGCTTCCTCATCAAAATTCTACTATACTCTTTTGCAAGCCTCCGCCCGTCCTCAACAGTCAGCTCATACTTTGGAATTTTATCAGCATCAACTGCACCTAAGGTTATCAAATCCATACCTGGAGTCCCGATTATCATTGGTGAATCAAAATCCTTCCCTTTCTTCTTAAGTTTCTGAATCTCCTGCTCACGGGCTTTGCTTATGAGCCCCATTTTCTCTCTCTTGGCTTCCCTCGCCTTTTCTTTAGGCTTCAAGAATCTGACTGGCGAAGTTGCACTCAAGCATTTATCAACCATTTCGTCAAATTCACTTCTCCTTCTAGGTCCTTCTGTTGGAGAAGAAACTGCTGAGCCTTTTTTAGTAGTGACCTTTGATCGCTTCAATGTCTGTCCCACTTTGATTTTGCCCTTCCCCTTTGCTGTTCCACTGACGGAGCATCTTTGTAAATATTGATAGCTTAACGACTCCAAGGATGATTGCAAGGGCTTTAATTTCTTGATTTCAGTAATTCGCATCATCTTTCACTAAATCGATCCAATCCTATAACCCCCTAATTTCTCTCTTCGGCAGAAAACAATGCAGGTAGTCAAATTTCTGTTGGTACAACACAAGAAGGTCGAATTTTGAACCCAATTCCAATTAGACAAAACAAATTTATTTTATATAGATGGAACAAAAATTGTATCTATACATATATCAATATTCAGCATCATTTGCAAGTAAATGAATCAATACCCAGCTGTAAACGTCTATCGTTATCCCAAAAAAACTGGAAAAAAACAATTAAAAAAAAAACATAAATGACAGGAAAGAAAATGTGGAATATCGTAAATAATCATACAAAAAACCTAAAACGAGAAATGTAACAAGTAACCATACGTATATATATTGACCTGGAAAGGCCACAGAGGTGAAGTTGGCAGTGGCAGTGGCGGTGGCGGTGGCGGTGGCGGTGAATTTTGTAGTGAGGACTATTTTGAAAAGTGAAAACTTCAAATCTGCCAGGGTTTCTCCATGAATTAGGGTTAATATTGCATATTTCCTTTTTCACCCTCTAAATTTGACAAAATTGTAATATTGGCATAAAAAGTGTGAACTGTTCTTTTCTAACCCTCTTGAGCAAAAGTTTTTTATTTTAATTTTTTTTTGGGTTTATCCTTTTGAAAGAAAAACAAAAGAATAAAAAGGATCTGCACCTAAACCTAAACCAGCCCGTTAGGTAATTTTTTTTTGGGTATATCCTTTTGAAAAAAATAATAATAATAATAATAAAAGAAAACGAAGGTCAGTACTGACCTTAAACAAACTCGTCTCATCGAAGAAGCTAACCTACGAACCACTTTTTTCGGACATAGATAAATGACGGATAGGAATTTGGACATTGTATGAAAAGTCCATCCTAGACTAACACCTTTAGAGCCTTGACTATTTATTATAAGGAAGCGCAATTAATTTTTTGATTCGTTTCAACACATCAGACATTGCACATATTTGATTATTTTTTTGTTTATTTTGTTATTTGAGTAATAGAATGTTCGTTGATAACTTGTCTTGTACACCTAACAACCATGGCTTATATGACAATATTTTTCTTTCTTTCCTTTTCAAGTAAAGTTGACATTTCACATGTAAGAGTGGCCATTACGTTAATATTTTCAAAATGTGTCCATTATGTAAGAAACATGTTGCAAAGAGAACTTTGAAGGCCAAAAGTTACATGACCAAATACACGATACTTGTGAATAACTTACAATGTTTATTCGAATATAAACAAAATCAAGTGCATTAGAAACACATAGACCTACACATCATCACAACAACACAATCCTCTTATACAGAATATGTAAACCAGTTTGATCCGACGTTGGAATGATGATTATACGATGAATTTGGCACCAGATAGCATACACATTCACTCAGTTCCAGCAATCTTCTTCTTCAACCCTTCAATGTCTTCTGCCAGTTCTTTTCTACTTGACTGCAAGAATAAAATACGACAAATTAGTATCAGAAATCTATGCATTTTTCCAAATCATGGGATTTAATTTCCGAATGAAGAGAGGCATTTACAGAAATAAGAATGAATATCCATATGGAAATGGTGTGCCAAATTAGAAATGAAAATATACGTTAGCAATAAGAAATTATGTAGACCACGGAAACTCACAATTGTTAATTTTTCAAAAGATCCTTTTTATAATAGTCAAGGCGAAATATATCCAATAGTCAAATTTCGTCTGGAAAGCCCTTCTTTTTACTTTAAAAAGTCACTTTTATCGTCTTCCACTGCCTCCTTCCCCTTCTTACTCAGGGCCAGGAGAGCTACTCACAGCTCCTGGTTAAGGCAACAATGAGGGGATGGGTGACGGGGGACGGGAGAGGTGAAACAAATAAGGGCAGGGAAAGGCGAGCAGAGACAGGGCAGAGGGGACACAGAGCTGGGGTGAGGTGGAGGTGAGGAAGGAAATTGATACTAGGGTGTACTGAAATTTTAAGCTGATCCAAACGTGCTCTAAGCCTAAAAAGGATTGAAGTTAATTTTATATAACTTTTTTAGCCAAACATGTTTGAGGTTTTTCAGAAGTTCTTTGGGAGTTTTAGATGAAGAACTAGATTTTTAAAAGCGAAGTCTTTACATTCTTTTTATGCACTTTCACTTTTTTTAGGCTTAGCCCAACATACACTATATCTTTTCGATATTAGAATCAAGTTTGAGATACACAAGAGAGAGACAAGAGAGAGAGAGATAGATCTGTTTTTATTTTGTATTTTATGGAAGCCAATGAGTTTGCAGTAGGTTTATGGCCGCTAACATTAACTGCTCTTTTTTCTTTTTTTTATGTATTATAGTTTACAAAAATGGAGAAATCATACCTTGAAAAGAAGGTAACGGTACACAAACCATCCAGTGTATCCGAGACCAACCAACTCCAAGATCTTCGGAAGCTGAAATAAATTTTAACGGACGTTATGATCCCTCAGATTATTAAATGAATATCAACCAAAAAGTAACTGAATTTTGCTCAGATACGAAATGTAATCACTTTGTTAGTTAAAATGGTAACATATGAGAAGAACCCACCAAAGGGACCGAGTTAACTGCGCCAACAACAATGGAAGCTAACCAAGTTGCCACAATTGCCCCTCCTCCATAAAGAAGTACCGTAGACTTGTTTTCAACAGCATCCCACTTCAAAAAGCAATGCGAAGAGATGAGTCATCAAACAACGGGAATATAAATCTGAGAATAATTCAGTAGTACAAATAGAAGACGGAACCAAAAACAGTTTTTGCAAAGATGACATTATGTGTAGTTACCTTTTCTTTGAGGTCTGTTAGTAATTCACTAGCATCGACTGCAGATGTCTCGTCTGATGATGAGGCTTTGACCTGGAGACAAGTAGACCTCCTCGACTCTGTTTAAAAATAAAACTAAGTTACATAACCACAGAAATATCAAGAATCGAAGAGCCTATGTAGAGAGCAAGCATAACACGACCTTTGCAAATGGAAGTATGTGATTTGAACATTAAACACTTGACATTCAGTGAAAAGCTTAATCTAAGGGATAATGGAAAGGAGATTGATACAGAAACATTCGCATCCATTTTTAGTAAATAATTTCACTCTGCTTGTGCGGGGATCAGAGAGTAAAGTGGTGTTTAGAGAAACTCTCAGTATACAATCACCTAAACAAGTATCAAAATTAGTACTCAAGGCACATGAAACTTCCAACTAGGGAATTATCATTGGGACAATCGAATCAACATTGATATGTGATCAAGCAATTGGAATAGAGTTTGAAGTTTCATTTTCTCCGATCAAAATTACATATTATGATTTGCACACCAAGGAAAACTCTAGCAGAAATAGCAAATTATCATAATTCATAAAGAAAACTATCTTCTCGTATGTAGCTCTCAAAAAAGAAAACTTCAAGGTCTTTGGCAATTTAATCCCGTTCTTAAGAATAAAGAAGAATCTATGAGGGTGAATTCCCACGTTGCTCCTTATAATTATCGAAGACTTGTCTTACTGGTTTCAAATGCTGAAGTCCATACAATAACATATCAGCCCTTTCTATACCACTGAAAGTATTACAATTATAAATGTTGGTTTATCAAGTATGCACAAGAAAAGAGGATTATGCAGGACATAACATTGACAGGGATAAAAACCACTGAATATACTAAAGAAACAATAACAATTACTTCTAATTCATCTTTTAAGATATTCCCAAATAGTCGAAACCTAAGTGATAAGGCTATGCGGAATGTAACACAATTTCAGAACCTATGCAATGTGGCATTTGGACACCCACATTTAAGTACAATTGTAACGAGTCCAAGATTTTATTAGAACCCCCCTAAAAATCCAAAATCCCTCTATCACAAAAATGCGAAAACTCGTCAATCATAAAGAGCTATTGGTTTAGATTATTAGCTCTCGATAATACTTATATAACATATTTATCAAGAAGGTTTCTACCTAACCAAGAAACAATATAAAAGTTCATGAATCAAAACAATAGAATCAATGCTTCAACTTACTACGTAAAACTTAAAGATCAAAATCCAGTATTCAAGAAATCAATTGGGATCAATCATCTTCATTGAGAAGATTTCACACATAGACAAATTAGTACAAGAAAAAGTTTCGGTTTGGACAGAATTAAAAAGACATATATAGTAGAATGGAAACAATACGACCCTAATTGAAAAGTATACACTAAAATATCTCAGCACTATGGAACAAAAAAAATTATCCCCGGAGCTATTAACACAGAGAATACACAAAGAAATAGTTGAACTTCACCTGAAAAGGGCTTGAAGGAAGTGGAGAAAGCTGAATTGGAGAAAGGGGGTGGCACGCACGGCAAGGCGGAGCAGTGGACGGTGCTTTTGGTGGGAAGTCGATGGAGCAAGACGGCTGTCGCCGCCATGGAAGTGGAAGCTGCCGCTGCCATTTGACGGCTGATGACCAAAGAAACGCCTCTCTTTTTTGCTTAGCCTCTCTTTTTCTATCTATATCTCTTTTGATGCAAAAATCCCATTTGGTGCAAAGATTTTCTTTGCAAGTTCTTGTTATCCACAATGATTTCTGCCTTTCCCGGATACAGGACCCATATGATTTCATAGCGTGACACGTGGAAATTTGCAGATTCTTGATTGGATAATTTTCTATCCTTAACTTCCCCAATTTCCAACACATCCAAGCAAGGGTATCAAGTGGAGCCAGCCGCTTGCAAGCTCAGCTCCCCTCACTAACGAGTTGAACTGATTCGACTCGCACTCTAGGCACTCCCCAAAAAAAAAAAAAAATAAATAAATAAATCGAAATTGCGACAAAAAAAATGTTATCACATAAATAGAAATTTTGTTGCAAAAATAATTTTGCGACAACAATATATTTGTTGCATACATTATCGCGCTATATAAGTCACGGAATGTATTTTGCGACAATTTTCGATCGCTCATCGCATTATCAAATTAGCAACATCATTCAATTGACACAAAAAGTACAAAATAACAACAAGATATTTGTCATCATAATGTTGTCGCAACACATATATGTCACAAAAAATTTAAAGGGCAACAAAACGATTAATCCAATAAATTTTCTGCAAGAAAAATACTATTTTAAGGGTTTAACTTTTGTTACCTTTTCTATTTTAAAACAATACTAGCTTGTAGTAATATATCTTTAATAACAAGTCATGTCTATCGCGAAATTTATTTTACAATACGTTTGATATGTTGCATAATATATTTTCAGATATTCAATATCTGTTGTACATTTCATTATGTAACGAGCAGTTTTTATAATTAAATTTATTTAGCAACACAAAAGGTTTATTGCATTAGCATTTGGGCAATGATGTGTAGTTGTTGCCTAATTTGTATATGTCGCGTATTTTATTTGATAACGTATAAAATTATTATGAAAATTAATTTGCGGAAACGGATATTTGTTAAAGAAAATCTACTGTTTGCACCAAATCAACATCAAAATTAAAGTAAATCATTTTTTAGTTCACGTTTTATAGACGTAATTGTTAAGATTGAAACTATACCAGGAAATGCAGTCTATCAACACATAAGTACTTTTCAATATGTTGATATCTATCTTTGATTAAGAAACCATATTCCCTATGTAGCTTTGGCTTTGGATCCTTTTGATCGGGGCTATATCTGCTTGGAAACACAGTGGTCTTAAAGAGATGCTTGTGGAAAATTGGGGCAAGCGGAACAACGAATCACTCATGCGAGCCGCTTGCCAGCTTGTGAGCGGCTTGTATTGTTAGCTACAAAATGCAATTTTCGACTAAAAAAAAAAAAAGGAAACGAACTGCAAACAACTCGTAAGCCGACTCAATTCACTCCTTGGAGCCCAACTTTCATGAGATGAACTAGCTCGTCGGGCTAGCCAAGTTGAGCCCGAGAATAGACGAGTCAAGATGCTTGACTCGCCCCTTTACATTCCTACGTTCAAAAAAGTTGTTAATCTACTAGGCCCTGTTTGAGCCACCTTTTTGT
>CAIGRT010090611.1:0-32776 GCA_903798405.1 Fraxinus platypoda
TTTTTTGTACAATTAGTTTTTTTCTGCAAATAAAGTAAGGGTGCTTATATTGGCTATTCATTTTTTATTTGTTGCACCATATTTTTATTGTACTTAAGTTCCTCAATTTTTGTTCGTCTTATCGTTTATATACTTAAACTTTTTTTTCCTCGTATTCTTATCTTCAATCTCTAATTAATTAACATGTTTCGTCATTGATGATGATTTCTACTAAAATATTTTATTTTCATGCTTTGAAATAAGGAAAAAAAATTTGATCACACTTTTATATTTATTAGTCACAGTTAAACTTACATTGCACATTATTTTGAAATACTCTATAAATGCTGTAAAAGAAAGTAATATTTGATACCAATTTGTTGAGAGTATTTGATGAGTCTCAAACGAATTAAAAAAATAAAATTTAGTATAAAAATTTAAGAGAAGAAAATTGTACTTTCAAAACTTAATTTCTATGATTCAAATTTATGCTATAAAAGTAATATTTGATATCAATTTATTGAGAGTATTTGATGAGTCTCAAACGAACTAAAATAAAATTTAGGATAAAAAATTAAGAGAAGAAAATTGTACTCCCAAAATTTAACTTCTATGATTCAATTTTTTTTTTTTAAATGAAGAAATACTACAAATAAGCAACATTTTTTACATTACATTTGGTCTATAAAAATTAATTACTAATACATTAATTTAAACACCCATTAAAATTTCTAGATATGTGAATAGAAATAAATTCATATATAATAATTCTAGATTCGTTTAGATCAAGATTAATTGAGTTTATATTAATGTGAATGTTAATTAATTGATAATTAATAATAAGAAATCCATACATGACAAGGTTTTTGTAGTATTTATTACATATTGAAAAATGAAAAATTAAATATTATTGAAATAATTGAATTGTAGTAAGATTAAAATCGTTCAAAAAATGATTTTCACTTGATGTAATATTTAATATATTGTAGATTTATTTAAAAAAAAAAATATGATAGGAAGTAAGTTGTTTTACGCTCTTTCAATGAATCTTTTGAATAGAAATTGTTATCATACAAGATGTGTTAATTAATGAAAAAATAGAGGATAATAATTCCACGAAAAAGTTAAGGGTACAAGTGCTATAATTGATAAAGATTAAGAACTTTAAGTGCATTTAAAATATGGTACAAAAAATAAAATTATGGTGTGAATGTAATTATCCATAAAGTAATACTTATGAATAACCATTATACCTCTAGAACATGAACTTTTGATTCTCAATAAAACACAATACAAATGTATTAACTTTTCTAGTTTTTTTTTTCCCTATAGTTTATAACATTAATCGAATACTCCTAGGATTTCTAAGTGTTAAAAATGCTTTAGAATTCTAGAATAAGTTCTGTTTGAGCCATATTAAAATTTTCATTCTCATTCTTTTACTCATTTTCAATCACATATTCTTCAATAAAATAATATTTTTATCACATCAATAATTTTTCTTTCTTTTTCAACGATACATTTTCCATCACTCTATCTACTATTCCAAAATGACGTGACTCAAGCACGCCATAAATACACATACATATAAGCACAAAACAACTACCGCTAAAAAAATAAATGTTAATTAAATTCAGACCCCTTCTCTTCAATTCGGTCAGCAATTTCTTTGCAAAAGCAAAACAAATTACTTCTCTCAGTTCTCTCTCTAATAATCCTATTCAAGACCATAGTCCAAAGAGCATTTTTCTTTCAGGTAAATGTGCTTTCGTGATTTCATATGTCTTCTTTTGATTTTTTATGAAGTAATTGCTAAATTGTTCTGGGTTTTGATTATTATTGTTATTATTATTAATTTTGTGTTTACATTTTTAAATTCTTGGGGTCCTATTTATAGAAATTTATTGGTGAATGTTTGCCCTTTTTAATCATTCCGAATCCGTAGGTTGAAATTATTGATGAGTTTCAGATTACATATTGTTCTTTGGGTGGAAATTTATGATCTTTATGTTGTTTAGATTCTGTTTGGTAGCTGAAGAAACTGAAATGTAGATAAAGCATCTAATAAATTTTCTCTATTTTCATTTTCTTATCCTATTTTTGCTTTTGGGGTTCTATGTCATACTTTTATTCAAAATATGGAAGTATGAAATAAGAGACCCAAAATTTATATTCCCAAGTGTGGAAGAATTCTATTATTTTGTCTTTGAATTTCACATATCTCTATAATATTCACTGCATGTGATTCCAGCAGAAGAAACTTATTTAACGTCAACTTATAAATGGATTGATTTTTTTTCTTTCATGAAAGAAAAATTCATGCTTTTTTAGTGGATGTTTTTAATCCTTCCTTGCTGATAATTTGAATTAATATGAAGTGATTTTGTGGTTTACTTAGGTATATAGATTCCTGGATAACCAATGAGTGAGCACTTGGTTCTATGTGTTGATCACCTTGTTACACCTGAATCATTGCCATTACTGCAAGGGCAAGAGGTTGTTGAGTTTCCCGACGAGAGTTATAGTTCTTGTACTGTTGATCCAACTACTTCAGTGATTTCTATTAAGGAAAATAAAGAAAAAGGAGTAGCTGATGAAGTAGACCCTTTAATCGAGTCAGTGGAATGCCGCATTTGTCAGGAGGAAGATAGTGTTCAAAACTTGGAAATACCTTGTGTTTGTAGTGGCAGCTTGAAGGTATCGTTCTGCATCCTTTGCTGGGGCACTAATTTCACTCTTTTATTAAGCCCTTGGTTGAAATTGATTTTTTCAAAATCATTTTTTCCCCACACTCATTTTCAACCACACATTCTCTAAAAATGTTTAATTTTTCACACTTCCCCCTTAACGTTTCCCTACATTTTAACCTCACATTTTATATAGAAAATGATAACAAGGGCGGGCTAAATGTATGTCCTTTCCTATGAAAATGTTTTACTTTTGATAAGTCTTGAACTTATGTTGTCTGGCATTGGTGACAAAGCATCTATGCATACAATATTAGACAGTAGTTTTTTTCCCAGGTCTAATTCACGGTGATGATGTTGGCTATTGTATTCTAATATACTTTCTCTATCTAGATAGAATTTTCTACTCTTGTCTTTCCACCCATAACCCATAGTCATTGTTTGCACTTTTAGGTTTCTATCAAAAAACTTATTTTTCAATTTTATTCTCTTCTTGTTGCATTTAAAATCAAGTACGCTCATAGGAATTGTGTTCAACGCTGGTGCAATGAGAAAGGAGATATAATATGCGAGATATGTCATCAGGTATGCTATCACTGCCTCCGTTATCAAATTTATTCCTTGTCGTGTAAAAAATGTGTTTATTTTAACTCTTATGAGTTTTGTAATCTTAATGATATGCTGATTTCTGCTAATGATTTTCCCAATTTTGCAGCCTTACCAACATGGCTACACTGCTTCACCTCATCTGCAACCTGACGATTCTGCCATTGACATCAGGCATGTTTTGAATTCTTGGTCATATTTGTTTTTTCCTTAATCTTTCATAGTGAGGCCATTAGTTTTTAGCTGTTTGATAAAAATCCTATAGATGTGACTTCAACTTTTCTAATTGCCTTAGACCAAATGATGATCTTGGCAGCTGGCAATATTTTGTATATAGAAACTGTAATGTGGAGTAGAACTGAGATGTACTTTTCTGGAACTATAACTTTTCTCCATTGTATTTATGTAATCTTGCCCCATGTTTATCAGGAATCAGGTTTGTTGCATGTATCTGTGTAATTATACTAGAAGTTAATATTGGCTAGAATTTGGTCAGTCACTTGAAGCTTATGACTTTCACTTTTCCATTTTGGACATGATTGATAAGAGGTGGAATGTCGTAGTACAAGGTGGTTGATTTTGCATAAGGCTTATGACTACCTAATCGTTTTAAGCATCCGACACTTTGTACTTGTGCTGAAAAATATAAATTATAATCTTTCAAATGGACTTAAAAAAATTCCTCTCCTCCACCTTCCTCCTCCTTTTAGGTTAAATATCACTAGAAGAAAATGCAATACCAGGTTGGTGTGTGTGTGTGTGTGTGTGTCAGGAATGGGTATCTTATATCTGGAAATAAAAACATGGCAGTGCTAATCGTCAAAAGTTATCCATTCAAGTGTCTGGATACAACTAGGAATTTACTTAGGAAAGTATATTATTCCAGTTCTAGCATCATATTGTTTGTACTAACATGTACGGGTTCAATCATTTCAATTAATTGGCTCTGAGTCTTTATCTTTACAGTGAGGGCTGGACAATTGCTGGTACTCCAGTGGATTTGCATGACCCTCGACTTTTGGCCGTCGCTGGCTCGGAACGCCATCTTCTAGAGGCTGATTATGATGAGTATGCTGATTCAAGTGCTAGTGGAGCTGCATTTTGTCGATTTGCTACTTTAATTGTAACGAACACCTTCCCTACTAGTTTAATTATCGCCTTAGCAGTTGCTCTTTCTGTTTTTTTTTTTTTTATATATTTATTCTTTCATGGATATTTTGGGATTCAATTTTTAACTACATTATAATTCTTAAATTAGAATTTAGCCATTTACTTTTCCAGGAAAATAATGAACTGCAGGCACTGCTTAGGTATTTATTCTTACTTTTCATTTTCCTTTTGGTTTTTCCAAAATTAAACTGATAGAGCATTCCATGCTGTAGTCCTCACAATGTTGCAAATGCTCATTTGACTAAACCCTTGAATACAACTCACCCGGTTTTATCTAGGGTACTTTCTCCAACTAACGGTAGCCAATAAAGCCTGAT
The DNA here is from genome assembly GCA_903798405.1 of Fraxinus platypoda. Classification (NCBI taxonomy): domain Eukaryota; kingdom Viridiplantae; phylum Streptophyta; class Magnoliopsida; order Lamiales; family Oleaceae; genus Fraxinus; species Fraxinus platypoda. Next base: position 4,760 of record CAIGRT010090611.1, read on the forward strand.
CTTTGTTTGTAACAGGAAGATGTGGATAGAAAGCCAATTAGTAGCCTGGTGTAAGCTTCTACAGCATAAGCTTTAAAGAGGAGAGTTATCAACTCTAATATAATAATTTCATGAGAACAGATAAATTTTCTTTTCTGTTTGAATAGGTGAAATTGAAAATTTGATCTTCCAAATCCAGAAAAATCCATCTTATTTTTGAAGAGCGCATAACCAGATGGTGCTTAAACTCACCCGTCAACATGGACTCCAATTCAATATTTTCCTGGGGACATATTGGAAAGGAGAGTGGAATAAGATTTTATTCATACTTAAGAAGATGTTATCTTTTAGTTTGAGCACTAAAAACCCAAAGGTTTCAAATAGTATTTGATTGAAAAATCAGTTTGATTGATTTTGTACCCTCTGTTGTGCCGCCTCTTTGTTCTTTGTCTCTCCTTTACTTTAAAGTTTGGTACATTTATTTTGTTGATAATTTTGACCCGTTTTCTGTGCCAGCTAATGGCTCTTCTGCTCTTGAGGCACGCTTTAACAATTAGAAACGGTGATAGTGATACGGATGACGATGATATTTTCACCTTCTCTGTGAGTGGTCTTAGTTGTTTTAGTTGCCTGACATGCATGTATACACCCAACTTGTATTAGTGTAATTACTCACTTGATCACGTTGTTGATTCTTAAATAGCTTATCTTGCTCCGGGTTATGGGGTTCCTTCTTCCCTGCTACATTGTTGCTTGGGCTATGAGTATATTGCAGCATCGGAGGCAAAGACAGGTGAGAGGCTTTTATGGGATATGGTTCGTTATTTTCTCAACCATATGCTTTCTGTTGACATCTATGCTATTAGTACTCCATATGATGCCGTTAAAAAGTTTTAGCTAAAAATTTACGTTGTTAACCAACACCTATGTATTAATGATTCCAAAAGGTAACGGTCTTTGATATTTGTTCACTTGGAGGCTTTTCTTTTATTTGTTGGGCGTACGGGGGTGGAGGGTTAATTTGGCCTACGTAACCATTATCTTGTGCTGTAACTGAAAAATGAGCTAGGATACGAATTTCTTCAGGAATATAGAACAGTATGACAACTTAATTTATGGTTTGATGGTTCTTATACTTATTGAAACCAACAAGAGGAACCTCTATTCAGGGATGTGAAAATATAGTCATGACATTTAATGCATTGTATAAATTGGAAACAAGACAGGTAGTGAAATATGTCGTTATAGTAATTACAGTGATGCCGAGTATTCTTTTTATTGTTTGGAAAATCTTTTAAATCAATAATAATAACAAGATTCAACAGTGTTTGTTAGTATGGTAGTGGAGCCGAGCTGCCACCGCTATAATTTATCTCGCATAAATATATATTCTTGTCAGTTGCAGTGTCTAATACTGCATATAAAACACACAGTTACTGCATCTATAATCTTTTGCTCATTATGTATTTCTGTTTGTGAGAAAAACCAGGAAGCTGCTGGCCTGCAAGTTAGAATAGTGCCAATATCGGCAATGACACCTGCGCTTGGATCGACTTCAGAACCGTCTAGGACCCCTCTTCCAGAGTCTGTTTAATAACGTCACTTGACTCGCTTTCCTCCATCTCGTGCGACTTCTGGACATGTTTTAAATTCCTGGTCTATCCTGTAATTTCATTCTCAACTGTGTCATCCATTGATCAATACTGTATACTCCTCTGTAGTAGGGATATTGTTCTTTACATGATCAAAATTTCGTTGATGACATAGTTGTTATTTGAGATTTGATTTAACCGTGTTAAAATACTTTGGTATATCTTCGGTACGGTACCATTGTTTTTGTTCACGACGGCCACAGGATTCACCCACCCCACCGAATCCATCATTGTCTTGTTCTCTCACCCCGACAAGAATATTGCATGTTTGGCTAATCCTATAAAGGTTTACTGAATATTACTTATTACATATTTTGACAATAAGATGAGAGTTATTTTCAAAACTAAATACCTTTTTTTTTTTTAAAGCAAGAAAAAAAAGTAACATGTTCAAACATGATCGTACATAAAAAGTTACTTAAAACTAATGTTATTATGACTAAGCTTGGACAATAAGGAAATACTAAAATTGTATAAATTTGAAATTAAAAATAAGAATGAGGAAAAGGAAATAAAGAAAAGAAAAAGATGGTCTTCATGGATAAGCGAGGAAAAATAAAGGGAAGAGAAGTGAAAAATGAGAAGTTTGAATGGAAGGCTTAGTGCTTCACAATCTAAAGAAAAGCATAAAGGAAAGTTATTTAGCACAAGAAACCAAGACACTCATTTTTGGTGCATGGATAAGAGAGCTTGGAATTCTAAAGTGAAGAGTTTGCATAAAGCAAATTCTTGGTATTTTTGAGGGCTGTTTCACTTACTCATCTTGTCCCAACATCTAACTTTATCTGGCTTTCTTGCAACTGTAGCAAGCCTATAACTTTGGCTTGTGAGAATATACTAATAAATAGAGGTAAAATCAATTGGTGATAAATTAAGAAAATCATAACTTCGAGCCATTTTGACATGACTTTTGAAAAAGCCAAAAGCTGCATAAACTGTTTTTGAATCTGTTTAAATAATTTATGAAAGTAATTTCTACTTAGAAGTAGAAAAAGCTGACTCAAGATGGAGCTTTTTCTACTTAGAAGTAGAAGCCAAAAACTAACCTAAACATGCCCTTAGTTTTATATGGACCTCAAGAAGATCGTGGATAGAAGGTTGATGCAATCTCAATTCAATTGCTTCGAATTTTCTATTAATAATGAACTGAACAGACTTGCAAAAAAAAAACATGTAATCGACTAAATATATTTATAAAATGAATCATTTTATGATTGTGAATCACCCAATACAACAAGACACCTGTACAAAGTACAGAGGAACATAATCAGATGACGTGGAGAGTTGATGTTGGGTTGAAGAGTATTGGGATTTGTGAATGTTTGGTCTAAAAGAGCAAGTCAAATATTAGGGTATGTGGGGAACTAATATAAAGATTCTTGGCTTCTCAAGAATGCTGTTCCAATCTCAACTTTTATTCAAACCTGTTAAAACTTCTAAAACAGCCTTACATTGCTTCTGTGGCAGGCTTATGATTGAGCTGAATCTATGATTTGGGTCCCTTCGTTCTATATGCCCATGGCCCCACAAATCCCGCAAAAGACAAAATTCCCCAGGTTTATATACAGAGGAATAGAGAGTTTCATTTTCAGACAGCATTTATTCTCTTAACAGAAGAAATTCTCTGTCCCTGTAGTGCAAAATGAGTTTCTCTTCCAGTAGGGTGATTATCCTAGTAATCTTCTGTATTGGATTTTTCTCAATTCAACCAGAGAAGGTTACTGGCCGGAGAAGCATAGATCTTGCTCTGCGATTGGGACAAGAAGAAATGTTAGTTCTCAGAAGTTCTCGGGTTCTGAAGGCTGTAGCATTGCAGGACTTGAGCGTCCCTCTGGATATTGCGCCTTCACCTGGAATGGCCTACGATCCAAATCAATCAGAAAAAAGAAGTGTCGGCGGAGGATCAGACCCTATTCACAACAGATGCTAAAATATCCAAGCAGAGGATAAAATGCTAAGAAACTTTCCAGTATAGGTTTGTTTTGATTTTGTTGTTTCATTGTTTGAATCAAAGTTTTGTGTTTCATACAGAAGCTGGTAGATACAGCTGAGAAGTGCAAGCTATACCTTTATCGTATAATATAGATTCCAACCATAGCTCGAATACGTAGGGATTCATAGTGCTGTAGATTTTGTTTCTTCTTTTAGCTTCAATCTTCTTTTCATCTAAATTCTTTTTACGTTTAATCATGTAAGCACACCCACAGAACCACAAGGATGTGCACACAGACCTGCATCTGTATTTGTTACAATGAATCTGGTTTATCCCAACGTTGTTTTTCATTGATTTATTTTGCTCCTCATCTCGCAGCGTTTTGCACATTAGAATTTTATTTCGAAGTACAAAAGTAATAATCTTCTCTTCTGCATTTGAAATTCATTCTATTCCCTTTCTACTGTTCAGCAAGATTTCAACTAGAAAAATATGAAGAAAGAACCCAACATGGAACTATCCTCAAAAAGAAAGTATCCAAAATGTTTGAGAACTGGATTAAAAAGAAGATATAAATCTTAAAAAACAACTTGTATGTTCTAAAGTACTTACAGCCTAAACGGAGGGACTTAGGAAGACTGTGATCTGCTGTATCTGTTCTTCTGGTGAACACTTAATTGTGTGGCCGATTTCTTGCGGGAAACAGTCTGCCAAATCATATCCACAGCATCACCAGGCTGAGATGGATACTGATACTCAAAGTGTCTACTGATATTCTTCAATCTTTCCCACATTTTTGTCCAGTTCTCTTGCTTAATCCCTCTGAGAAGATTCAGAAGATAACCCTTTTTCACAGCGTCAGATGCACGGACAAATACACAGAATTCTGAGTAGTCGAGAACATCTTCGAAGGGTAGCTCGATTTCATCACTGATTATTACAGGAACACAGTGACTAGCAATGGCATCAAAGAGACGATTTGAAGAAGGGGTGTCTCCAGCAATATTCAGGCAAAATTTAGAAGAGGCCATCCCTTTCCCTGCCTGTTTTATCCCATTAGCCTGAACGCTTCCAAAGGCAAAGTAAACGTCTTTCTCGTCTTTAAGTAGGTTGTATAGTACTTGACGGATAGCTCCACCCTGAATACAAACCCAAACCCAAAATCATATTCATATCCATTTATATATAATCAAGCAAATCAACACTGATTTCTTTCATCTTCTTCTTAATCCCTAGTTTTCCTATTTCTCTTTCACTTTCATCATCTTCAGTATTTTTTTAACCGTAATGCTTTCTTTTCAACTATGCTAGTACTGGCCTATTAAAGGAACAGGAAAGTGTATCATGAAATAGATGTCACTACAAGTGCAGTTTCATTCATTTCATTCACAGATCTAATGCAGATTATAGTGCTCCATTTCTGAGTTTCACAAGACCCCATATTATATATGTAAGGTTGTGATCTTTGTAGTCAAAATGCTGAGCCCTTCAATATTAAAATTTTATCCCCGTTTGCAGTTATGGCAATTGCGACTGAGGATCAAAGCCCAACTAAAGAATCTATTCCATAAGTCCTCATAAAATTTATGAAATAGAATAGGAAAAAAAATCAAAGGCTTACAGGCAAACAAAAGGCATTGACACTTAGAGCTGATTTTTAGACTATGGCTATTTCTTTTGGGAATCTGTCACAGTATAAAATTTAGTTTAGACTATAGACGAGAATGACATGATAATAGAAGATGTATGCAGTTGCATTTCAGAGTATTCTTCAATGAGGGACTCAAATACCAATAAATTAAATACATGGATGTAAAACCCCCCTCAAAAGTTAACTTTCAAATGTAACTTGGTCTCACAAAACGAACAAAACAAACAAATAATTCATAAAAAAGTTGCAAAAGTATATACAACTTACATCTTTCCTGTAAATTGCTCCTCGGAAATACATCAATATAGACCGTTCATTGAATGACGGCAAGTTAGCAATCGGGATCGTTCTCACCATATGCTTGTAAGGTGCAATTACATCTTTTTCAAGGTTCGCTAGTTTTCTGGAGTATCTTCCAAAATCAGAAAGCACGAACATTGCCCAACCCAACTTATTTCTTGCAAATAACATGCTATTTGGATGGTGGGCTACAATCAAGTGATCCCGCCCACCAAGTCGCTTCCACTCTACCCGGCCTTTCAGAAACTGCACCAATTTATCCTGCAGCATTCTGTCGACGCTAACTTTTTCATGTCCTTGGACCTTTGAGTGCCGGTTGTAACTCAAGGACGAGAAAAAGGGTACAAATATTATATCCGCTTCACTTGAATTCTGCACTCTGATTGCACTGCATGGTCGATCTACATTTGCAGTATTCGATGCAAGAAGATCAAGAGTAAGCCAATACTCTGTGCTGTGCTGTAAATTTAAACCACCGGGATATGGTGGAAACCTATTAGGAATACTTACACTAGGCCATGTCTGATTTGCACAGCCCTTCCAACCTAACAACCCAAAGTGAAATTCAGAGGGCAAGTCATACATATATACCCTAAGAAGTGCCCGACTTTGGTCACATACTGGCCCACGGTGTTGTCCACTTTCATCCATATTCATCGTGTGACCAGAAACTTGAAAACCCGCCTCGTGAATGTTAGTATCTTCCTTCTTTGGCATTTCACTAGGGATCGGAGGACTTTTCATTTGATCACCTCTGCCATTTTGTTTCAAGTGAATTGATGAACTATTAACCAAAATAAAATTAAAAACTGATCTGGCTATGGAAGAATTGTCATAATTGTTGCTGAACTGATAAAGGGACAATGACGAGAGGATCAAAAGAATCATTGAAACAGCTATAAGCCAAGAAAGAAACTTTGAAGGTAGCATACTCTTTTCCGTAATGGAATACATCTGAAAAAGCAGCCTATTCCTTATCAGAATCTCTACAATATTCTTCGAGCCAAAACAACCAAGCTTCCCTAGTGGACCTGGATTCTACATGCCAATGCTAGTTCTTATGTGCACTGCTTCATTAGATGGGATTATCTTCAACTTCTGATAATCAATGACAGATATATATTTCAGCAATCTTCGAAAGGGAAAAAAATCTTTACGTAGTATAGTGGAAGCCCATAATCTACCCTTCATTGACTTGAAGGTTCTTTATATACTGTCAAGCTGGTTTTTCTTAATAATATATTCAACTATAATCAACCACCTCCATCAACCCACAAAAACCCAAAATATCTTGTCACCTTCCAGTAGTTAGTAATGTATTAAAACTTTTCAACCATGAAATATTCTACATGTAAACCCAAAACCTTTCCCCTCTTTTTAACCACATTCTCCAAAATTCACAATTCAAAACTTTGTTTTTGGAAAATAAAGGATATCAAACAGTGGCTAAAAACCCATAAATCAACCTGCACACGTAAAAAAAAACAGGAAAGAAAAGGAAAGAAAAAAACCTAGAAACACAGGAACCAAGATAATTTAAAACCCTCAATTACTAACTGAGGGTAAAATATAATTAGAATAACAAATTTAACCAGTGAAAGAGCAGAAAAAGATCATCAAGAATCATTTTTTTCATCTGGGATATCAAGATTCATCATATTCTTGAAAAAAAAAAATGGGGTTGGAAAAAATAATAATAATACCTGCCACCTTGAGGACTCCCATGGAGGCACTGCTCTTTTTCCAGTGAAGGCTTCAACTGTTGAAATCACACTTTAAACCATAATTCCTAAGATTAAAAGAATGATATTTGATATTATTTACATTAATTTGATCGAAGATTTATAATAAATAATATTTATTGACCTTTTGGTTGTAGTGTAAGGTGGACAAATGGTAAAGTAGGTTGAAAGCACTTTTCCCATGTTTCATTCTATCTCCTCACGCAATAGTTTTGCTTTCTGACGAATTATTCAATTTAATACAATGGAAACTTGACCCGTAATTTATGGATAATTAATTTAATTAATGATGTAATTATATTGAATACGTACATTAAGACAAACATGTCATTTTCTGTTTTCATCTCATATTGCGGACATGGTCTTTGTCTGAGCAAAAGATGTTAAGTACAGGAAAAATTCACAAGTTTAATTCACAGGTTTGCAAAAACTTGTAAATTTTTCCTGTACGTGCAAATTTATTCTTGTTTGGGCTTCTCGGATTGGGATCGGTGAACCGTCAACCCAAATCTTTTGAATCCATTCCGAGGTTAAATCTACACAAGAAAATATAAAAATATTTTTATATATAGTGAGAAGAATGTTATACCTATAGTTGTCTAGTCGATTTATTATGTTATAAACCAGAAAGTCAAGGGCATGTAGAGACAATGGAAGCATGGGATTGCAAAGTGAATAATTAACACGTGTACCGTCCATGAACGGATGGATTAGGAGTCCACGTGAACATAAAAGTCTTGCTATAATTATATGTTTTAATTGAGATACAAGCAGTCGACTTTGAAAGTAAAGTTCGAGTATGTTTATGTTCATATTGAGGTTAGACTTCTATCATGTATTTTAAATCGTACTCGTGGTTATATCTCGAGTTGATCTGTTGGCAAATTATAAGGCACATACAGAGGTCGAGTTTTGAAAATTTCAAGAAAGACTTGTCAAGAGAAAGAATTGTTGTTGACTTAGGATTATAATGTCAACAACAAAACATGATCTATATCGAGGTGCCACATCAAATGCTAGGGTGTAGGCCTGAGGTTGAGGTGATAATAACAGCAAGGGAGTTCTCGAGATGGGAAGTCCACGAGGTCATGCCATTTTTTCTAGACGATAGGATGGAAGCTCTGAGTACACGAGTTCAAGCGTGGCAAGTTTTGACCTTATCACATTTTCTCTAATTTAACTTGAAAACATGTTATAAAAAACTATTCTTTTATGGATATCCTTAATATTCTTTTTCGGCGAATTTGGGAAAATAACGCTAAACGGATAGCCTTGGTAGATATTCCCTAATTTTAGCACTTCTTGTTCTTGTGATATTTTCTAACCGTCAAAAATTGTCAAAATTGAAAGTTCACAAAAAGATAAAAAGGAAGTGCTATATTCTTTAACTCACCAAATTTGCGTCAATTTCTTAGAATTGATCGATGACAGTATTAATGTTAACTGGGTACTGTGTACTGCCATCAGGCCCAGAGCACAGGCCCTGGACCGCAGTAGTCAAGATTGACCTATTTTATACGTCTAGTCCATCTGAATCCAGCCCAAGGTTACCTATCAATTTGGGTTGGGTTTAATATACATTTTAGGCTTTAGACTCTTGGCGATCTGAAAGACATCATGGATCAGGCCTGTGGTTTGGAATTTTAAAAAAACTTTGAATGGCAAACACGTATTCAATCTGTGAAGGAAAATTGATTAATCTACTTGTACACCTTGTAGTGTACATAATGATTTACACCTCTCTCACATGGAGAGGGGCCCACGAATATTTTATTATGTGTGGGCCCCCCTCCATGTGAGAGGGGTGTAAGACTGTGTACATCATTATGTACACATAGCATGGTCCGAAGAAAAATACTTAGGAAAATGATGGTTGTACATCATGTCATACAGCATGGTGTACAGCCCCCTCACATGTGAGAGGGCTCACCATGAATAAAAAATTTGTGGGCCCCCTCTATACATGTAGCATCATTCAAATACTTATTGTATATCACCATTTACATAATGTTTTACATTTTAATAAGGTATCAAATGGAAAGTGAGAATTTTTTTTTCTTTTATTTGATTGATGAGATTTTGATTTAATCAACTCTCGTCATATCATCTGTTGATAAACAAATATATAAATTGTGAACACAACCTATCTTTAAATATGAGCAAGTTTATTTTTAATCTTTTTATTATAGTTGTGATCTTGCATAGTCACTCTCAACTACAGAAAATCTTTCGGTACCGTCTTCATGCCCTAAAACAAATATTTCTTACTTGAAATTTAAAGGTTGGTTCAACAATATGAATTATAAAATCTTAGTTGAGCGAGAGCTTATTTAATTGAGATTTAGATGGCTTCTGTAATTGGTAATAAATTATGCAACTATAATGTAATATTGATGATCAACTTGCTTCTACTTCAAAGTTCGAGATCAACTTACTACTCCGGATATAAGTTTGAGAATAGTTGAACACTTTCTTCGAGTAGCAAGTTAGCCTTCAACTTTTAAAAACGAGCAAGTTGGTAAAGTTTCATGGTTGAAAACTATCAAAATGCGTGTTAAATTGTCTTGTAACCCTCGTAAAAATATATTTGACTTCAAATTTATGGACACCATCTCAAGTTTAGATGCAAAAATTTTCATAAAGTTAAACATACAAGAGCGGCTACATGCGAATCAAAGGAGAAATCTACAATTTGCCCATTTCACCGAGTTAGTTTGCAGGTCAATTTAGGATCGCTATTCTTGAATGTTACGAAAGATTATTGATATCATTTGAAGCATTCAAGGAATGTTTCGTAACATACATTTCAATTCGTAAAACCGTTAAACGATAAAATTGCAATAGTGAGATAAAAATGGTTACATGAAATGAGTTTAATTAATAAATTTAATTTCGTGGTCATCACCACTTTTGGCTTAATTTTAGGTTCGCTTCAGGGTAGGTTCTTAGTATCGTTTTGAAGAACTCTTGACAAGCTACAATTCATATATCTAAATAAAAAGCCTTTAAACAGTGGACTAAAAGTATCTAGTCAATTATTAAATTGAATTTAATAATTATATTTCGTTCCCGTCAACTCTAACGTCAATTTAAATACAATTCTACTCGACATCGATAGACGTCCTCTTTAATAAATAAATAAATATGCAAGCCCTCCGACTGATTAATTATGGTTTGGCCCCTAGAGTGCTACGTAACGATTTAATATTTAGATGACTTTCGTCATTGGGAATTAATTATACAACTGCAATAAAAGATTGATGGCGAAGTTGTTCATTTTCAAAAACTCAGGACGAAATTACCCTCAGACACAAGTTCAAGACCAATGGAGTACTTTTCCCTCGAATAAAACGGGAGAAATTTTTATTGATTCAAATTATAAGCTCATGCAAAATAGTTTTTATATAAGTGGCTCTTATTCGCATATTTAACAGTAAAATATATAATTATTGGGGGCATGTGAGGAACATGGACAACTGACCGTACCGTGCGCTGTAATCCATCCCTTGTTGTCTTCAACACATGCCCACAAATTTTCAGAATACTTAAATTAGTTGTCACACAAATTAAAGTTTATTAATCCCTGTTTGATCCCAAATTTTTTCAAAATATATTTTTCTCTCTCTTCTTTTCGATCACGCATTCTTCAATAAAATAATATTACACGCAAATCCGAAACTTTTGTTTATTTTCTAACTACACATTTTCTATCAATTTACTATTCTAAAATACATTATACACAAAAAATAAGACTCAAACAGACCCTAAAAATACTGATATTAAAAGAAAAAGATGTTTACTTTACAATTATATAGTTGAGGATTGTGATCGTGAGTAATATTATTTCTTCCCCCTTTCATTTCATCTTTTGTTTTTAATTTTATTTATTTATTATAAACTTTTTTTTTTTTTTTATTATTGACAAGAATATAGAAAACCTAAGGAAGTCTAGTCTCCGTCAATTAATGAATAATGATCGCCCTTTTCTATTCTAATATAAAGATATCAATCACAAGGCTAACAATTATATTAATATATAGAGACTCTCTAAGGTTGCAACAAAATCCTAAATTTAAAGACTTGAGTGGAAAACGCTTAGGCCCTATTTGATTGCAACGAATTCCACGAAAAATGTCACATCTGAGAAAAACGAATTCAATTTTAGCCGTTTGATTGCAACGTGAAAATGGAAACCGAATTCCAAGGTACAACCACTTTAAGCTGCATTTTCTTTGTTTTCATAAAAAACGAATTCTTATGGGTTTGATAGATTTTTATTTTCAAACTAACATGTAATTGAAATTTCTTTCCACGTTTGCCTATCAAATGAACCCTTACTGCATAAAACTAACAGAAATTTGACAATTTATCATAATATATTATCTCTTTAAACTTATAAAATTTCGTTAAATCTCAACTTCTTTCAATTAAAGAGTACTTGAAATGATTTACCAAAATTTAGCATTTTCAAATAATCATAGAAATCTATTGTTTGAAAATGGTTACAGTCTGTTGAAGTATTTAAAAATGTTTACTCTCTAAATTTATTAATGCTCTCTAATTGTAAAATATACTCTTAAAAAATATAGAGTCTCTTGGATATGTTCTGAGTTTTAATCAAGTTGTAACAATTTTAAAAAATCTCCACATATATATATAGAAATTAAATTGCATGTTGCAATTAACTTATTTTTGAAATAGGTATAGAAATTTATATGTAAACGTAGGATGAGACCAAGCACCCTCCTCTAGTAATCATAAATTGGGTGATCATAAAAATGTCACGTAAGTCACAAGCTCAATTTCATTAATTATACGATCAAGAATAATATAACATATTTATAAACTTGGAACACTTCATTTTATGAAAACGATCATCTAAATCTCAAAACTTAGATTAATGTTCGAAATTGTAGCGCTACATTAAACTCCGAGTTCATTTCAATTTCAAGACTTAAAACCCATTTGACCCAATTTTAACGTCATAACTTAGGGTCGTTAAATTATATTACTTAATATTGTGTCCATCACTTTTGTCGACTTGCTCGATTTGTCGAACATTGAAAACTTGGGAGAAAAATCTCCGTTCTTGAAATATTTGTTAGATCTTGAAAAATATGAACTCTTGTTTTGAAATAATATTTTCCTTTTGTCAAAAAAAAATAAATAAATAAATAAATTTATTGATCTATGATTTTGGAGAGAAACATTCTGGCATTATGACGAGAAGAAAAACAAACGGATTGTGCGAAAATGGGAGGGGTTGGCCACTATGGTCTATCATAGATAGCAATTGTGTTACATTTGTCATGATGATGATAATGAAAAGATGTGACCCTCTCATTTCCCTTAATGAAAGATTTTAACTATAATACAAATATAATAATGGACTTTCTTTTGGATGTAACTGAACATAATTATTTCCAAACAAACCTTAATTTTGTTTGGAAAAACGTCTAGTCTGATTTTTGTGTCAAAAGCGGTAATAATTATCATTTGACATTCTTTTCGCGATATTTTTTTTTTCTTTCTTTTTTCAAATTTGATATCGTTAAAATCCTTGAATTATTCTCCGCGTAATATTTTAAAAGTCGCTTGACGACGCGAATTATCTTGGAGAGATATAAAATCATTAAAGGCTCTCCAAAAATTCCCAAATCAATTCAAATATAATTTCGCATAATTTCAACCTCAAAGATATTATTTGGCTCTAAAATTCATTCATTCAATTTTTTTTTCCTTCAAAATTTCACTGCATTCCCTAAATTTTATAGAATTGCAAACTGATACTCGGACTTGCCAAAATTTGCATCAATGCCTCTAAACATCAAATAGTATCTTACGATCATCCTTAAAATAATACCTCGAATTCGAAAATTACAAATAAGAAACTTTTTGTAAATATTATTCGTTTGGTCATTAATCTTTTCAAATATTACAATTAAGTCCCAGATTAGTTTCCAATCCTCGAATGACTCGTATGTTCATGACCAATAACTCTTATGTTCAATATTCCTTATTTCCTTCTACTATAACAAAACTTTGTAAGAAAATAACTCTTATGATTCGGGGTCCCATCCCCTATCTTTGGTGGTCAAGTTCACGATCGATACGAGTTTTTGCATTATTTCGATAATTTTTTTCAGTCACGTAATACTGATTCGAACTTAGTTTGCGAATTCGATGTCAGCAGTGATTACAACACAAAAATAACCAAATGAACAATTTTAATCAAAAGGCTAATATGGTATGCAAAATAAAATGATAACAAATTGACTAGAGCATCATCTCACAATTCACGTGGAAGAGAGATAATTTTAAATATTAAATTAAGAATGGATCTTTTGACTAATTTATTCCAAATCTACTTTACTCAAATTTTTATATCATTTAATGTGTATATTATATTAGATTTTTTGTTAATGCCCCACTGGTGGGGATTATTTTATTGATTAAGAAAGTTTCTTTTGAAAACTTCTTTACCTTAATGACTCCTTTTATTAATTAAAAATTGAAAACAGCGAGGGCCTTTTGCAACTTTTCAAGACAAAAAGATTTTTTTTTCCCAAAGAGTCTTTCAATAATTGATTAGTTTTATATTAATTGACAAATGAAAGCGATTGGCTATCAACGTGTGATTTGAAAGAATTAAAATACTTGTACAATGAATTTGCACAATGATTTTGACAATGTGTGAGGTGTATAGATCATCGCCATTGAATTCAAAAACAATCTTTCAAATCAATGGACATAATGTCAGTCAACTCACACATTGTCAAACTTATTGTCAAATTCATTGTACAAGTAGCATGATTCGATTTGAAACTATAGGTTAAAANCAAAAACAATTTTTCAAATCAATGGACATAATGTCTGCCAACTCACACATTGTCAAGCTTATTGTCAAATTCATTGTACAAGTAGCATGATTCGATTTGAAACTATAGGTTAAAAATTAAGTGATACCGAAATGCTTAATAAAATAGAAGAAATTATGGTAATTTTCTATCTCTCGATCATAAATGAACCGACTATGGCTGTGTTTGGTAGCAATTTTTCTAACCAAAGAAATGAATTTTCTGACCGTTAACATCAAAGTCAGCCGCAAAGTTTGACTGGCCCTCTCATATGCGGGTCCCGTTGACAACATTAAACGGTCACAATTTTAATTAAAATTGGGCCAAAATTGCTACCAAACAAACACTACGCCCCCGTTTGACCCCCATTATTTAAAATTTTAATAGTTGAAATACTGTTTTTTCAAAAAATGTGTGGTTAAAAAAGAAGAAAAAATTTAGGATTACGTATAACATTAATTTATTGGAGAATGTGTGGTTGATGAGAAGAGGGAGTATAATTAATTATAATTTTAAGAATAATGTTATTCATCCTCACTGGGGTTGAACTCCAATCTGTGTGGCAATTACATGATATTAAATGATAGATTCATTTAAATGAGTCATGTGACTTTGTATTTAAATGAATATATCATTTAATACCATGTAATTGCCATATAGATTGGGGTTTAACCCCAGTGAGGATGAATAACATTATTCTAATTTTAATGGGAACCAAATATAGGCTATATTTATAGGATTACACACAATATTTAAGAAATATACACAAGGATTATACATTAGAGGTGTATGAAAAAATTATTTCCCAGTAATTGAGCGACTTTTGTGTTTTAATAAATGGTTTTTCTGTTTAATTGAACAAGATGGCGTTTTGCATAAAATTATTATTCTTTTTTTTTTTTTTCTATTCAAATGAAGTAGATGGAATTTTTAAATTTTTGAAACAAGATTTACAGAAAATGGCTGTCTGTAGAAAAAGAAATAAAATGTAGCCAGCTTCATAAATTTTATCAATTATGATTCTTAATGATTTGATTGGTGCAACTAATGTTTGGTTAATTTAGACGAAACTTTTTACATTAGTAAATCTAAAGTTAATAATGTCACGTACTACTCGTATTGAAGCTTAGTCTAAATTAATCAAATTACCATGCCAATCGATTCGAATGCAAATCCTTCATATGCAAGGAAAACTTGGTTCAACAATCTGTGGGGATAAACATGTTTCGATGTTCTTATAGACTCTTCAAAACCTATACGATAAACTTGCTCTTTGCAATGTCGTCTTGATCAAGATTGTGTATGCCTTAACTAATTGGACTCAGGAAATAATACGTTGCTCTTCGAAGGAACTCAACTCCTTTGAAGAGCTTCGTGATCTAAATATGGAAAAGTGCTAGCCTTGAACCTTTTGTAACGTCTCATTTGTCATTGCAAGCCACCGTAAACCCTAAGCATGAATTGGACTGTTTTGAAAATCTACACTAAAAATCACCTAAAATTGGACTCTAATAAACGCCCGAAATCGGTACTTTATAAAACTCCCATAGCCGGTACCCAAAAACTCCTAACTAAACGTGGTTGCATCTCCCTTTTACAAGACCAAAAATCTAAACTCATATCCTCATTTGTCATGCAACTTCCGTCACCAACCATGCAATGTGCATCTAGTGGCTCTCGGAGTGTTAGACCGCTGGCTCTCACCATGTCACCACCTATTTGAGCTAATTAACATCTCATTGTGTTCCGAATATGGTAATTATGGTGCTATTGTTCTTCGTGATGTTGTAAAGGTTTCGATCACATAAGCTGCATCTCTTGATTCCAACTTTTGAAATCAAGGATCTTGTATAAGAGCACCATTAGTTAAAGGATATGAATAAAGACGATGTATTTTAGTGGCCATGGCTCATACCCAATTCTCAAAAAAATTAATCATTTTTTTCTTGGTATTAAGCTACTACTAATTTATTGACCAAGAACTTGTTCATCCACCACCAATATTCTTCGACAAGTTGTCACAATTCATAAACCTTCCTTCTCGAAATCAAGACAACATTAAAAGTGTGGGATATTGATTTGTTCCTCTAGAACAAATCACCACTTCATTTACATGCCTCCTTTGAAATTGATTAGAGACATTAGACTCATACTCTTGATGATTGAACTTCAACAATACGTGTTCTCAATTGGAGCCAAATATACGACATTAGAATATCTCTGAAAGACTCTAAGAACATACAAATTATTGGATTGTTAAAAAAATTTACTTTATAAATTAAAATATTTGTTTTTTATTTTAAATATATAAAAGATACTCTTGATAAGTAGAGGGTCCCTTGAATATGCTTTTAGCCTTCAAAGTAGCTAACATGGTTTCAATCTCTTCATGTCACACTCAAGCAATTCTTCATTAGTTATTGTTATGGATTTTGGAGTTTGTCTGCGAAGTTTTTGGGTATTGGTTATGGGGTTTTTAAAGTATCAATTTTGAAAGTTTATGAGGGGTCCAATTTTGGACGATTTTTCAAATGATCAAACCCATACTTTGTAGTTTATTATCCTATACTTCTGAAAGATTTTTAAAATAATAAAATTTCATATACACCCCTTAAGTGAAAATTTCAATTTATAATTTCTTGTACGAAGTTTTTTTTATTCATAAGTAATATTTTACTTATAAGTAACGTTACATATAAGTTACTTTTTAACTTCAAAAAGTGAAGTATTTACTTAGTATAAAATATTTAACTTACAAGTAATTTTAGTACATTTTATAAGTGATTTTTATTTTATTAATAGTACTTTTTACCTTATAAACATTTTTTACACAAAAGTGAATCTTTATCGTACAAGTAAATTTTTTCTTATAAATAAATTTTTTATTTTTAAAGTAATTTTTTGCATATAAATAATTTTTTGATAATTATATTTTTATTTTAAGTTAGTTTTGAACAAAATATGTGGTTTGGAAATAATTACTTTATAGAGGGTAAAATTGAAAGAAAATTTGAAGAATGGTAAATAATCATCGATTGGTGGGTTGAGAAATATGCTACAAGTTACATTGCACTGGTTTCAATGTTGTAAAAATTTAACAAGCATCGTTTTTTTCAACATCTCATAAATGGTGTCACTCAAAGATGGTCTAACCAGGTTAAAAAAAAAAACTCCCAAGCAAGCCCTCAAAAGGATTATTTAGAGAAGTATCACAAGCCTTCACATATTGGTTAGTTTTTTTTTATATGAAACTGATATGAGATTTACCCTAAGCCCCTGTTTGAGCTCCATTTTTTCAAAACTCATTTTTAATTACACATTCTTTTATAAAATAATTATGCATGTATTTAAAAAGCTTTTACTTCTTTTATCACAAATTCTCCAAAAAATCACTATTCCATAATAAATTTTACCCCAAAAATGGGAATCAAACAAGGGCTAAATATATTTCAGCAAGACGATGGCTTGTTTAAAAATACTAATAAAAAATTCTGATAACTTGTTTAAGCTTTTAGATGGATCGAATGGTTCGTTTGAGTATTATGTGCTTTAATACCATATTTGATCTTGAATATTTATCCTAAAAATCTACCTTATTAAGTGGAGTTTCTAAACCTTTTTATGTTGGTTCCAAACTCAATTTTGCACTCTCCAATGCATGACCTTGCAATTGATGTCATTTCATTCATAGTTGCTAGACAACTTTATGTGTCACACATATCAACTAGAAATCTAAATGTTTATATCCTTTCGAACTTTCTTACCAATAGAACCACTAGATTGCGATGCATGTAAAAAATAACCTCACGATCTCAAAATATCTAGTCAACCAAATCAAAATCCTTCATTCAAACTTCTCCAAATATACCTCTATTACAAATTATGATTGAAATTCTATCTTAACTGCCTTCATCTTCTCCTATAGATTTGTTGTGATTTAGGATAATTAAAATTACAAAATTTTCTTTGATTATTCTTCAATTCTCATTTTGTCTCAATATAATGGCAAGAAAACATGAGTAGATATGTGGGCCTAAGCCAGGTGATATAAAACGAACGTTTTCTATAACAAAGAGATGATGAATTCAAATAAAAACTGTTGTCTTGCAATTGTTTTCAGATCAACTAAATTAATGGATGAATAGAAAAATGAGTTGAAAGAGTTGGATTTCTAGCATATCCTGTCTTTTGGTCCCTTAAGAGTGACAAAAGCTAGAAGATACATAGCCTAGCTAGCTTAACTGGATTTGAGTGCCGCAGTACGTAAAAACAGCTTCATAAAAGGACAATTACACCTGTATTTCAAAACCATTGAAATTATTACAGATTTGTAAATTTAGCTGGTTAATTTGGTTACTCTACGGAAATTAAAGGGTCTAATTTCTCTAGATCTTCTAGCAGACCTAGTAATGAGTTGAACATAGTGGCGAAGCCGACCCCAAATTTATGAGGAAGGCTTACACAGATAGGCACAATTCATACATATACTGATACTAGAGAGAGAGAGAAGAATATGAACTGTGGAAGATGATGCATATTTTGCAATCTGATGCGTTTCCTTGAAGAACCTGAAGAACAAATTAACCTACTGACAGTGACAGGGTTATCTGTTGAAGAAATAGGTGAAAAATACGACGAAATGAACCCTTTATATATAAAATTTTCTTGATACACACAGTTGAAATATGTATGTGGATCTTGAATTCAATCCACAGTTCTGATCCACCCTCCTCAATCAATAATCAGCAACATTTCTTGATGAGTTTTTGAATATATAAATCTAATTAGATAAACTTTTGGTAACTAAATTACTCCCTACTGTACAGCACATAGACATTAATTTCAAACACAAACAGAAAGACAGAGCAAACATTTTCTTGTAGAAATTTAGGAATTGTCAGAAACCACCTCAGATTCCCCTTCTCTTCGATGAAAATTCCGGTGGCAGCCACAGGCCGCGCAAGTGAGCGCTCCGCCTGTCCCTTCTCCTCCACTGGCCATGAATTCCCGGCAACCGTCCACAGCGTAGCCACCGATATTGGCTGCATGGTTTTTCTGACATTCTGCATACCTTACAGCCCTTGAAGAACCTCTTCCCGATCCATCTTTTCTGATCACTATTTGAGTCTTCTTCATGTTCTTCAATTCTGTAACCCTAAATTCTTGTTTTTTGTAATCAAATTGCTATAAATGGAAAGACTGACTCAAAGGAGTTCTTTCATGAATAGTTTGAATAAGATAGAACATAACCTAATTAACCCTAGCTGGTATATTTATATTGGAAATATTTCATTTTTCCACTCGAAAAAGTAAAAGTATGATGGCCAGTGATCATTACTTTAGCAAACCCAATTGTACTATTTTTTGATAGATATATATTCATTTTTTTCTGATTCGGCTTACTCCAATTCTCCAGTAATAAAACACCACGTGCAAAGTTCCATTCTCTGCAAAGAAAATTTTTTTAAGGACAAGTTAGGTATGTGTTCTGAATAGGTTACGAAAAAGACGAAATCATAAATCTCGAGATATCAAGATTTCTATCCAGATAAAACTGTAATATGAGAGATTAAATTTTTAAAAAAGATATAAAATATAAGATACATTAAAGTCTGCTAGCAATTTTTCGAGAATAGATTTGGTGAAAAGTAATTTTTTGGGAGAATGTTTGGTTAAAAAGTAGGAAAAGATACAGATAAAAAAGAATTATTAAAAATATGTGATTAATTTGAAAAATAAACTAGAAAATAAGGACCAAATAAGGTATAGATTCATATGAAAATTTTATGTTTATAGTACCAATAAACATAGTACTTTAATGAACTTTCATGTCAATGTGCTAGATTCCTTGTCAATTGTATCTTCTTACACATTTTATGAGTGAGTTTTTAGCCCCTGTTTGTCTATAATTATTCAAAAAAAATTGTTTGCTACAGTAAGATTCTTCATCATACATTCACCCAATGAAATATTATACACACGAATCAATAAAGTTACTTTAATTTTCATCCACACATTCTCTAAAAAATACTATTCATTACACTAATTTTCTCGCAATAATGGGAGACAAACAAGCTCTTAATTGAGTTGTACTGCAGTGACATGCCCAAGGACAGGTTCAATAATAAAGAGGACATAACAGTTTTAAAAAATATATAACACAATCATTGTCTGTCACACCACCCTGTCTGTCTCATTCTTGTCATTATCCATGTTCAAAGAACATTATTCTTTATAATTTCTTCCAGCTGGTACTAAATATGCCTCGGCCCTTGTGTTAAAAGAAGATGAGCGCAAGCATTGAGTTCAATTCAACCAGAAAGAACAAATAATTATGCCGGCTTTGAATTATGTAAATATACCCTTATCCTCACGTTAAAAATGGACAATCATGGAACATTGACGGGAAAAAAATAAATGGAAATGATCTACCAACTGCCTCGAAAAGATTTGCTTTTTCTTTGACAATTTACTTAGGCTAATTACTCTTATAGTAATGCTATTTTGCAGTTAATGTTGTAATTTTTTATTGCTTTATATATCAAATCATTAACTGTTATATGTACGTCATGTAGGGCGATTACGATAGTGAGCGACTGCAAATAGCGTTATTTTTACTCTTAATTTGATGGAAAGCATTGCTTCAAAAGTGATTGATTTACCTCTTGGATGGGATCAAATTCCACAATTTGTGGGTCCTTAATGTTTAAATAATTAAAGTAGGTATTATATGTCCTAAAATCGTGTCAACAACCTTTTGTCCAATTTGAGAAGACCCTTCAGTACAAATGCCACTAGTGTAATATTCATGGACAATTACAACTCTCACTCGTGGAGAATTACAACTCTTTCACTCATGGAGAATTACACTTTCACTTTCGAATCATTGTGGGATGGTTGGTACTTTGAATAGAACAATATTAAAGAAGAAAAAAAGTGGATAAATTCTTCCTTTTTGTATGGTCTAAGACTCTAATAATGTGTATAAAATGTGCACTTAAGAGGATCTTTGACGTCAATTGGTTCTCCATTATTTTCTTGTAGCGTATACGTCTTCAATTTGAAATTTTCATGACGATTTTGTCCAAATCAGGCATTGGATCCGAATAAGTTATTCTCAATGGAATTTGTCGGTAAGAAGGCACTTTTATATTAGAATCAATCAATGTTTTTGATGAATCTATAGGTAAGAAGGCACTTTTACGTGCCTTCGTTTCATATAAGCCGAATAGGAACAAGGAGAAAAGTTTTTTGATTTTTTTTTTTTAAAGAAAATTAAGTGGCCTAAACGTTGGAATCTTACAATATTTGTTTGTTTGCAAAACACACTCGTCTTGTTGTTATAAGCATGAAAAGTCCAAACGAGTAATTAATTATTTTCGATTGAGGAGAAAAATATCATATTTTAACCAATTACATCCGTTATCGAGACATTAAATTGAAGTTTTCGAAGTTCTTATTTTGGATTCTATAAATGCAAATATAATATTATAATGTTCATGTGAAAAAAAAAAAAAAAGGCATCAAAAGCATCATATGATAAAAAAAAATTGGCAGCAGCGAATTCATTTGCTACACTACGCATATTTTGATTCATGTAATGTTTTAAAAATTACTTCGTCTCATCTTGAACTACGATTTTCTTTTTCAAGTGATTTATTTATGCATTTACATCACGTGGAGTTCTCGTGATTGTGACGTGGAGGCCAACAAAGGAAGGTAGGCGGAAGAGCCGAACCTTTCAACCTAGGCGTGAGTTGATGTAAGATGAAAGTCAACATAGGAGATCGATCAAACTGATCCTCAAGGTCTCGGAGATTTAGACGCCCCAGTCTCACTAAGAGCATGTTTCGGAGTGCTTTTATATATTACAAGCGAGTCAAACTTCATTTTTATTTACACAATTCGCAGGCTACACAACTTTTATCTACTTTTTATCTCCAACTCCATAGTATTCACTGCTTATAATATAAAAAAAAAAAAACTATACCAAACATGCAGAACTCTTATGCCTCACCCTGCGTGTGCAGGCCTAAGGCCCCATTTGTGATTAATTTTAGAGCCAACTTTTGTTTTTCAAACAATTAAAAGTTGTTTTAGGTGTTTGACAAATTTAAAAGAAAAATATTATAGAATATACATCTGACAGTTTTGACAAGGAACCAAAGAAAAACTTTTTAAATTCTGATTTTAGCTTATTCAATTATCTTTAATTAAAATATCAGTTCTATAGTAAATTAAATTATTTTATTTTTAAGTACGTGGACTATACTTTTATTTTATAAATTTATAAATTTTGAGATTTAATATGTATTAATTTTTTTTTTTTTTTCATTTTAAGATAACTAAAAATCAATAGGTATAAATGTTACATAAAATCAACAAACTAAAAATCCTATCCAAGTAGAGGTGGCAAAAAAGCTCGGGGGCTCGGGCTCGGCTCGGCTCGAAAAAAGCCCGAGCCGAGCCCGGCTCGAGCTCGGTTGCACAGAGCCAAAGCTCGGACCGAGCCTCATTTTTTTTGGCCGGGCTCGGTTCGAGCTTTTTTTTTTGGGCTCGGGCTCGACTCGTTGACACCATTATCGGAGGCTGTATTTAGTTTAAGTGGTCGAGTTTTATGTAACGAACGATCAAGACTAAAATAAAATATATTAGAGGCTTTAATATGTTTGGAGGACTGAGAATGTGCGGAATTACGTTTTTAAGAACAAGTTGATAGTATAATGACCGAAGAGTTACAGCAGATTAAGTATAAGATGTTGTAAGTTTTTAAATTGTTTAGTTTAAAAAAAAATACGTAATTTTTAATTTTTTTTTTATTTCAAGAAAAATTGTACACGAAATTTTTAACTCCGCCTACGATAATTAATTGTAAGTTTTTAAATTGTTTAGTTTTAAAAAAATACGTAATTTTTAATTTTTTTTGTTTCAAGAAAAATTGTACACGAAATATTTTATTCGTGTACAATTTTAACTCCGCCTACAATAATTGTAGTCGGTCCCAAGCCCGGATAAATGAGGAGGGTTTTAACTATTATAATTTTTTTAATTTATAACACGCATAAAATGTACAAATTTTTTTTAAAAAAATGTAGATTAAAATAAAAAAAAAACCCGAGCCGGTTTGGCCCGGGCTCGGCTCGGCCCGCTGAAGCTCGGGCCGAGCCTCATATTTTTTGGCCGGGCTCGGCTCGAGCTTTTTTTTTCCGACTCGGCTCGGCTCGTTGACACGACTATATCCAACAAAGAAAAATAAACACCAAACCCGTTAAGGAACTTCGATATTCGTATCTATTACTTTCAGATTTCAGCTCGAATGTCGGAGTTCAAATTGTCGTTGCATTACCCTTTAAATATTGAACCATGATACATGTACAACCATGATTGACAACTTTGTTGAATGGAATATATACCGTCCATTTTAAAAGTTGTTTTTCAAATTAATTGCACAGATCTTGATAATATATGTGACATAAATCTACGCCATCCATTTTAAAAACTGTTTTTCAAATTAATTGCACATATCTTGATAATATATGGATTGTCAACAAAGTTGTCAACAAAATTGTAAAAATAGCTTTATTCTTAGATATGATGTCTATTAAAAATGTATCGACAATAAAATTGACTAGATTTTAAAATCAACATTAACTTCCTAGATAGTGAGTTATTTCACATCTTACTCTATATATATATATTTAAAAATTGAATAATACTATGAAAGTTTGACTCACAATCCAATATAATAATGGAGTGTACACACATGAATGGACTACCGAGCAGATCAAATCATGTTTTGACTCAAATTGTAAGAGCCAACAAGATGAGAAAAATCCGGATTTTTCACAAAAAAGTTGATACAAGTATATTTTTCATTGAAGGAGAAGCTACCAATTTATGATGTCTCTATGATTGTTTGTTTTAAAACAACAACTTGCACGTTTGCACATATATAGTAACATCTTGTTTGTGTTTCTTTCAACTAGTTTAAAATAAAATAAGTTGACTTTAATTTGATTTGGAAAAAGATTATTTGAGTTGGGATTTAATCATTGAATATAAATTTTTTTATAAAGTCTTGTCAAACTCAATACTACTATTAAGTAATAGAAATTTGGATTTGAATTTTGTCTATTTAAAATGCACTTTTGTTTTTCAAGAATAGAAATTAAATATTGAAAGACATCTTTTTAATGAAGTACAAACTATCAATACATCCTTGTTAGCAATGATTCTAATTGACCAACTCAAATTCGATCAAGTTGGTGGCAACTCTACGCACAATATTCTTTTTTGTTCTTCTTCTTCTTTACATTTTTTTTCTTTGTTTACATGAGGGGACTCGTTAATCAAACTCTAGAAAATCACAACTTTCCAATCAAATGTAGAATGATGTGAGAAACGGGTAAAAAATGCCGAGAACGACAATTTTGAAATATGAAATTTGATTATGGGAAGAAAAATTACTTTAAAAACCTTTGAAAGAAGGCTATTGTTTATTCTCTCATTACATTGATCATTTTCAAGATCGAATTTTCTTAAGATTCTCACTACGACTATCGTGACAAGGGTGCATGATTATTTATTTTATTTGTTCTGTTTTATGTTACATTTAGCCCCTATTTGGTGGCTTTTATTTGAAAAAAATTATGTTTTGAACAGTATATTTTTTTTTAGAATGTGTCGTTAAAAAGTTGGATTTTTTTTTTATTTTTACATGTAGAATATTTTTTTATGTAAATGTGTGGTCTAAAATAAATATGAAAAATAATGTAACATAAATTAAAGGGAATCAACGCGACTTAGTCTCCATTAGAAAAAAAAATTATAAAATGTCAAATTCTATTTTAAATCAGACATTTCAATGTCTCGATGAACTTACAAGTATTATTCATTTATGTGTGTAGAATATTTTATTGTGTAAATGTGTGATTTAAAATAAATATGAAAAATAATGTAACATAAATTAAAGGGAATCAATTGCGACTTAGTCTCCATTAGAAAAAAAAATTATAAAATGTCAAATTATATTTTAAATCACACATTTCAATGTCTCGATGAACTTACAAGTATTATTCATTTATGTGTGTAGAATATTTTATTGTGTAAATGTGTAATTTAAAATAAATATGAAAAATAATGTAACATAAATTAAAGGGAATCAATTGCGACTTAGTCTCCATTAGATTTTTTTTAATATTTTACAGTTTATTGTTTTAAATCACACATTTCAATGTTTCAATGAACTTACAAGTATTATTCATTTATGTACCACTCATTCATATTTATTGATAAATTATTCCCAAGCGGAGGCTTTCTTTAACATTACTTAAACTAATAAAATTCAATTTTTCGATGAGGATAAATCAACAATAAAATTTAAATTTAAATATTATTAAGTTAGCTCCTGCCCCCATTTCTTAAAATTCATTTTTTTTTTCCAAACTTATTATTAACCATACATTTAATGAGATTCATAATTTTATCAAATTTTTAATCATATATTTCATCAATATTTATTAAAATCATTGATTTCAGAAATACTTAAAACAATCAATGACAAGAATTTCTACACCTCACACAAGGTCAATATTAATACACACTATGAATGTACAAATAGCATATTCCTAATATATATAACATTTTCATTATTCTTTGATTGATTAGTGAAAAAGGTTAGAAAAGTTGACCAAGACTAAGGCATGAATGATTGGTGCTTAAAGAAATTTATTAAAGATTGGACACTTTGTTTCTCACCAACCCTACCCAACTTATGAAGTCTACAGAGGCTTATATAGTGCCAAAAACCTAAGACAAAAGCTTAATGTCACATATTCCTTTATGTGACAATACATGTTATTTTCAAAAATGTTGTAGTTTTATATTAGTTTCTAGGGGTTGATTAAAAGCATATTCATGTTTGATATAGTTTGTTACATCAACACACTTTAACATTTTGTTCAAGTATTAATTCAGAAAATACAATTTTGTTTTATTTAAATATAAATTATACACGATATAGTTTATAAATAGATAGAAATTAGTAGTAAATGATCATTTACAAATAATTTATAAATTATATATATTAGCCAAAAGGACCATTAGTGCTTTTCATATCCAATCTAAGGCTTTGATTTCTCAAAAGGATAGATTTTTTAAGTGGAGATTGTTGGAACATATATTTAATGATGTGACATTATACTAACATGGAAAGCATGACATGTACGCAATTTTTTCTTTCATATCATTAAGTCTGTTAATTTTTAAAAGGGAAATGCCACTTGTACATTGTTTTTTGACATTATGCTTAACAAGTGTTGATTTAATGAAAAAAATTGTTAAAAATTTAAACTGTTCAATAGTGTGTTTTCACGTGGTAAAATATAAATAATGATGTAAAGGATGATATACATATATGATAACTGTTTTTAAAATGGTGAGTTAAGAAATGATGAATGAAATATTTTTTTATCTTTGATATCAACTTATATTTAAAATTTTATGCAATTGAGATACATTTGAAAAAAAATTGACACAAAACCCTTGGAAATGTGGGCCCACATATCTAAACAAAAAGCTTTTGGACAAGAGAAATAGTGGGTCATATTAAGAATGTGGAGAAGGCCCAAATAATCCATCAATCAAACCAAACAAGCACGTCTGTTAAGACAATTGACATTCTGTTCATGGGTTTATCTGTTGGGCCATGGCCCCTCCCAATTGAGAGGACCCGACACCCACCCCACTAATCAAACTTTATTTGTTCACTATTATTTTTCCTATGGGCCCGTTTGGTGGGCATAAAATGTTGCCCACGTCGGGACAAGGAATGAATATAATTTCTTTAATTACTTTTATAAATAAAATTTACTACACGTACTCTTAGCCCTTGTTTGATTTGAATAAAAATTAATTTTTTAGTAAATTTTGATAAAAGTTGTGGATGATAACAAACGTATGATCGAAAATGAAGTTGAGAGAAAAAGAATTTTAAGAAACGAAGGCCATATAAGGACTTAATAACCTAAGATTCTTTTATTTAGAATTTATTTTTGGTTTAAGAGTTAGTTATTGTTTTAGAGACAGAGAATGTAACTCAGAAATGACTTTTAAGGATCCAATTGGACTTGAAAATCATGTTTAATTTTAGAAATATACTTACTTTGAGATGAATGAAAGCATAAAAAATTCTCCCATTACAAAATAAAAATTCCTTAAAACATGATTGTTTTACTTACTCTATAACTTTAATACAAAGTTCTCTAAAAATATCTGGTATTTTGACCCTGTATGGGCCCTATTTTTTGAAAATAAATTTGGCAAAAAATTATTTTTTAAAGAATGCATGATTAGAAATGAGGTCGCCGAACGTAAAGACTCGATTAACCATGTTATTCATGCAAATTTACCTTTATCAATAAGGGTTACTAACTTCCTTTTTTCAGTTCTACAATATGAGAGCGGAGAGCCCTTATTGTAAACTGTACAAGCGGCATCCTAATTACAAGGGCTTGCAAATGTTAGGAAATATTGACATAATATCATATGACATTTTGTTATTGAACTGTTTAAAACATAGTCCATTTTTCCATTCAATCATCTGCTGCCACCTACACTTATATCACTGCATCTATCAAAATCTTTTTTGACAGTGTCATAATCCTAAGGCATTAAGGTGGCTACATTTATTACATATTTTCTGCTCAATCTTAAGTTTGTTAGTTAACTTTTATCAATCAATACCATAAAAGAATAATGTAATTTCTTTAACACGCAAATATTCTTCACATGGTATCAGAACAGTTTCGATCCTAAACAAATTAACATTTGAATTTCGTTTCCGGCGAGCGGCCTTGAGCGGCTCGTCCGGCTACCAATGCTTTTTTTTTTTTTTAATTTCTTG
>CAIGRT010090663.1:0-13952 GCA_903798405.1 Fraxinus platypoda
CACAACCTATCAAACACAACCTTAGTTAAAATTCATCAGCAACTTACAAGAAAATATACTTTACTTTCAAACTTACAAAACAAGCTATCAGTAAAAATTTTATTCTAAAAAATAATAAATATTGGATTGTGAATGTAGTACCTATTTAAAATTTTATTTTTTTATTTTTTGAGATTTTCAAGTTGATTAAACTTTATATTTAACAACACGTTTCATTGAACACACAACTTTTATCCACTTTTAACAACACATTTTACGAAATTCATCAGCTCATAATCTCAACAAGCTTTGTCAAACAGGGACATAATCATACTCTTTATCAAAGTGCTTTCTATCAAAATTACAAGCACTTTAATTAAATCTTAGCCTATATATGGTTCAATGTTATACATTGTTTATAAACATTTGAGACATTTTTTATCCCCACATTTCGAGCATTCACAAATACTACTCAATATGATTGTTCATTTATATCTATTTATGAGTTAAAATTTTAACTAAATATTTGATTAAAAATTAATTATTTCCCATAAATCTCTTAATTATTTCTCTCGTAGATAATACTTATCTTCCAATAAAATATACTAAAATTGATATTTTATTTACATTTTGGCACAATTATTGTAGTATATTATTTAAAATGCAATTTGTATAATTTCTATTTTATCATTTAACACACCAAATAACTATATGTACCAATTTTTTATTAACATTTTAAATAAAAATTCCATAATAACGATTTACATGTCAAAAGAAAAGTAAGCAAGAAAAAATGGACCACTCTTACCTAATCACAAAATTTACATCTCTAGCGTAATAAAATTAATAATTCATAGAAGAAAGAGTGACAACGATATACCTCTGTTTAGTGTAGAATATAATCAGATTTTATAAAATTTAAATGAAATTTATGATTCAATAATTGTGATCATGATGTTAAAATCAATTATTGACTTTGATTTAAAATTTTTATCAACTTTCAATCATTACCAAATAGGGGCTAAATAATAAATATACATAACGAACCATTTATTAATATTTTTAAATAAAAATTACATAGTCAATGTTTGGCGTGACTTAAAGTTTTGTTGAAAATTTAAATCAAAATCAACAATTAATTTTAATAACGTATTTCTTGGACTCACAAATTTTATCCAATTTTCAACCACACATTTCATCAATTTTTATTAAAACTACTAAAAGTCTTGCGCGAATGTCCTGAACTGGGATTTTAATGATTTTTAAAATATTACGAACTCTTTTGAAATTCGTGATTTTGAGTAAATTTCAATAAGAATTTCATTAAAAATGATGAAACTTCAAAAAAGTTTGTTATGTATATTTTTTAAGCTTGATCCACAAATTATCGAGATATTTAAATCTTAATAGATTTTAGTTAGGAACATTTAAAATTTAGGGCATGTTTGAGTCCCATTTTTTGTACAGAATGCATTTTAAAATCGTAGATTGATGAAGAATGTATGGTTGAAAAAATGTAACGCTGCTTGGATTAGTAGACATGAATATTGACAGGTACTGTGTTGTCAACCCTTATTTGGCTATTTTTATTTATTTATTATGTTCATGTAGCATTACTCGTTAAAAAATAAGTAAAGTTTTGAATTTGATTGAAAAGAAGATAGAAAAATATATTTTAGTAAAAATGAAGATCAAACAAGAGCTTAATAAAATCCATTAAAATCTTCAAAGGGGATGCTTAAATTTATAATTTTTTAAAAATAATTCACTAAAATCTCAGCTGAAGACACCCGTTAACTTTAACTACCCCAAAAAGGGGCGTAATAACTAGGACTCTAGGACGTGCTTGCACCAAAAAAAAAAAAAAAATCATTACCAGTCTTGTCCAATCACAAATACTAAATCTTCAGCTAAATTAGATTACCATCCAACCACCGGCTATAAAAGCTTGCATCATTATCTTAGTAGTGCGGGACCACCAACGGCGTCATAACGGCACCGTCAAGGACTCGGAAATCAAGGGTAAATGAAACTGACGTATCAACCGAGGTTGCCTTATGCATCTTTACTTTTTCTGAATGTTGATTTAAGGTTTTATATTATAAATTAAATTAAATAACTTTTTCCTTTATTAATTTAATTCTCCCTCGTATCCATTCCTACGTGATAGTGGTCATACGTATCTTAAAGAAGCTAAAGTTCAAAAGTTGTTCCGTACCTAAATAAATAAATGTTTTCTCTACGTAACTGAATCTCTCTCTCTCTCTCTCAAATAGCTTTTATGCTATTGTTATAAGAACTTTAATTAAAACTTACTTCTAAAATTAGAAAAAAAAATGTTGCTCTATACGTAAATAGACAAATGTTCATATCTACGTAACTTAAAAGAATTTTAAAACTGTTATTCCTTACATATATAAATTAATGTTCATCTCTACGTAATCGACTCTTCCACTATCAAAGAGCTTTTATTTTATGTTACAAGAATTTTAATTAAAACTTACTTCTAAATTAGATTTTATTATTAGTTATTCAAAATGCCAAATGGCTCTTTATCAAACTCCGTTCTTATCACAACAAGCAAGCACTTCAATTAAAATTCATTTTTAAAAACGACCTACAAAGAAAAAATAATTAATTTGCTTATGAAGTTACAAAACAAACTATAAAGAGACATATTATTCTAACCATTAATAAATATCCATTATGAATGTAACCATAAGATAAAAGAACTCATGTTTTACAATTGCAAATACTCTAATTAAATCCACATTTACCAATATATAATGCTCAACGTGTTATAAATTCACACACACACACAAAAAGACTTTATCAATATGAAACTCAAAAGTAGAACTATGTTCATTTGGCATAACTGTTGTGAGTAGAATTTTCATATATTTAATTGACTAAATATTAATTATTTCATATATAGTCAAAATACGAAACTCGTAAACGATAGAATATTTCAAACGAATAAAAAAGATAGTTGAATTCAAAGTACGCTTCCCCCTAATGCTTTTGTATCACAAACTACCAACACTTTACTAAAACTTAATTTTAAAGTTGATTTGTCTTTGCTCAATATGTTCTGAATTCGAAAAACAAGTTGCACAAATATGCAAATTATGAGACTCAAAATAGACGATTGACATTTCAAAGAAACGAAAAAACTTAATATTCATATTGACTTATTAAGATACAAATTCACAAAACAAACATTGCACAAATAGCCAAAATAATGGACTAAAAAGGTAGATTGAATATTTCAAACACATGAAAAAGAAAGTGAAGTTCGAAGTTAATCATACTCTATACTCTAGTGTTTTCTTATCACTAACTACAAACACTTTAATAAAACTTTTAACTTCAAAGTTGACTTGTAAGATAAAATTCTCAATATGTTATGAATTCAAATATGCAAATTATGAGACTAAAAAATATATGATTTGAGTATTTTAAGGAAATGGAAAACTTTAGCTTTCAAAATGACTCATAAAGATATAAATTCACAAAACAAACATTTCACAATAGCCATTTTAGACTAAAAAAGGTAGATGATTTAATATTTTAAGCGAATGAAAAATGAGTTCGAGTAATGTAGTGCCTACGTATCACTAACTACTAGCACTTAAAAAACTTAGCTTTCAAATTGGCTTATAAAGATATAAATTCACAAAACAAATGCTATGCAAATATCCAAAATATTAGATGAAAAAGGTAGATAATTGAATATTTCAAACGAATAAAAAGAAAGTTGAGTTCGAAGTTAACCATACTATGTACCCTAGTGCCTTCTTATCTCTAACTACCGGCACTTAAAAAACTCTGCTTTAAAGTAGACTCATAAAGATATGAGAATTCATATAACAGACAGAGAACAAAAATTAGACAGTTGAATATTTCAAAAGATTTGAGGGAAAAAAAATTTGAGTTCGAAGTTAACCATATTCTATACCCTAGTGCTTTAGTACATCTACTAGCACTTTAAAAAACACTCAGATCGACCTATATAATGATATAAATTAACAAAACAAATGATGCACAAGTGGCCAAAATATGAAACTCGGAACGTAGATGGTTGAATATTTCAAATGAAGTTGAGTTCAAACAATACTTACTCTTAATGCTTTCTTATAGCTAATTACTAGCACTTTACTTAAAAGCAACATTCGAAGATAGATTATACTTAATATATTATATATTCGTAAAATACGAACCATTAAATATGAGACTCCAAAGTAGTCGTTAGATTATTTCAAACGAGTGGAAAAGAAAGTCGAGTTCAAAGTTTGTTCTGTACGTGGATAAATGTCCTGTTCTTTGTAACTGCACTCTCCTACTTTCTCTCTCTTCTATGAAGAAATATTCTGCTCAGTTTGTCTCGCCGTCCACCGCTTCACAAGATCTTGACCAAAAACAATTAGGTGAGTCTGATTGTAAATGCTCGCCCAAATTCCTTAAAATTTGCATTTTTCAACAATCGGCTTTCAAAATCCGAAATATATTCTGTAACAGATCAGTGCGAGGATACTGTTATTTTCTGTTTCTCTATTGCAAATTTTATACTTAATAGTTTTAAATTCATCAAATTTATGAATCTTCGCTCTACCATGAGAAAGAACCGGATTTTTTCAAGAGATCTGTTGATTGGAGCTGCTTGTTATGATTTTTAGGAATTAGGAAACGCTGGTTGAATATAATTGTGTGCCTATTTTGATTTTATAATTTTACTGTTATTTTTCCCAGTTCCTGAGGTTTATGTTTGTGATGAATATTTTCTCGTTTTTATCTGGCAGAATCTGTCAGTAATCAGAGTTGACAGTGAAGAAAAATTGCTGAAAAGTGATTCTCCTGTGCTATGAATTACTTGAAGGGCTGAAGAAGTGGAGTTGGCGTCTCAACTCAATTCTCTAACAATTACTCAACAGAAATAGCCAGAAAGAAGAGGGGAAATAGGAAAGATACGATTTTTACCCCAACACTCCAGGATGGATGAAAAGCAAAAAGGCTTGGTCTCGGAATTGGAAGACTTCCAGACGGGTTGTTCTTGGGTTCCCCTGACCCCGGCAAAGCCCGGGCCAACAAAACCGCAGCCGATCTGCACAGAATGGCAAGATAATCAGGCGTTTCATACCAATGGGCTAGAATCAGAAAAATTCTTGCAGGTAAATCAGATAGGCCAGGCAGAAATTGGTCCAAAGAGAGCATCAGAGAAGTTCCTGCAAGAAAATCCAGCTGCATGTTGGGACTCGGCAAATGCTCTTAACATACACGGGAGTTTTAACACTAGGGAAACAGATATAGCCGAAAAATCCCAAGTTAATGGTGATGATTTGTCCAGGTACAATTTTTCTGGAAATGATGAAGAGATGTGGAACAGCGTGTCTTTCAGAGAACTCTTGGCTCTGGCAGATGCAGGTGGCGTCAATGCAAGTGCACAGACTGTTTTTAATGCAACAAGCAGCTCTTTTGCACCAAATTTTCATACTAACATTGACAGTAGACAGTGTACAATAACGACTGAAAACTCTTCACTCCTGAATCTAGACGCTTCCTTTGGAATAAACTTTCCGGATGAATGCAACAGCATACAGAATATTCCCAATGGTGAGTGTCCTTAATCTAGCTTCTCTTCATAGATCTGATTTTGTGATACCGTGTTTTCAAGTATTACTGTGCTGCTGAATGACATTATGAACCATAGGATATACAATAACTGATATAACTTCA
Source organism: Fraxinus platypoda (assembly GCA_903798405.1). Taxonomy (NCBI): domain Eukaryota; kingdom Viridiplantae; phylum Streptophyta; class Magnoliopsida; order Lamiales; family Oleaceae; genus Fraxinus; species Fraxinus platypoda. The sequence continues at coordinate 5,713 of CAIGRT010090663.1, forward strand.
AGGTGGGAAACTTGCATACGACTTTCTCCCCAAATTGGAATAAAAAAAATTGATTGTGCATGAGGCAAGATTCATCTCTATCTCTATGAATGTTGCTATTCCCAATGCCCATAGAATGAGGAACCCAACAATATTTGCCTGCAATATAAGAACTGCATAGAAAGATGAAGCAATTAGGTGAAATATCAAAATCAGAATGAAGCACAAGAAACGGGGACGGAATTTGTGAAATAACCAAATATCTTCTTCAACTGAAGTTCGAATTTGCGATGATTTCATCAGAAAGACACAGCATTAGCATCTTAAATAACCTATCTACTTTTAGGCTATGAAATCTTGGTTAAGAAATAATGCATGTAGATTTGAATATATCCTCACGAAAAACTCGAGAATAGCTTTGCTTTGATATTTGCAAATGGTTTCTCTTTTTCCTAGCACTAATATGAATTCAAACTTGTATATCCTACAGATGGAAGTTGTATCCGTTCCAGGCTCTTCTTCGACCTCAATTTTCCATCTAGGACGGCAGATGCAACCTTTAGCGAGGTGGTTTCATCCCAGTTTGCACCTATAACGCCAGAGAAGACCACAAAAACCGATGAAAGACGGGGGTTGGCCATGCCAAATTTAAACACAGATGAGATGCTTGGCAAAAAAGATGTGCAGCAGAAGGAAATTGCCATCAAGAGGATCGGATTAGGGGGATTCCTCCAAATGAAAGAACATTCTCAATTGGTTGTTGATCATGTATGTGAAACAATGTCCACACAGTTGGAGGAGAATCACAAGCCTGACAAGGGAGGCACTGAGGACATTGACTTGAGCAAAACGCCACAGCAGAAACCAAGAAGAAAAAAGCACAGGCCCAAAGTGATAAAAGGCCAATCTCAAATAACTCCTAAACCAAGTGTCAGGAGGCCTTCTGATCCCCAGGAACAAACAAAAGTAAAGAGGAAGTATGTTCGGAGAAGAGGACTTAATAATAAGACAACGGCCACTTCCCTCGAGAGGGAAATAAATGAAAGCAATACAAACACAAATGCCCCAAGTTCGACGGATGCCATGACCGGTAAGAGAAAGTATGTCAGAAGAAAAGGAGTCGATAAACCTGCAGCGACTACCCCGGACCAGGAAACTTGTGAAACAGATCCACAAACAGTTCAGCACACAAAAAATACCTGCAGGAGATCTCTGAACTTTGACGTTGAAGGCCAAGGGAGTGATGAAAGCTCATTGCACCACCATCCATCTCCGAATTTTGACATGGAATCACAAGCACAGAACTTCAATGCTAAAGATCAATCAGGATCAACCATTCAGTGCATACAGGGGAGGGAAGCCTCAGGGAAGAAGACTGAATTGAACATTGTGTATGATCTTACATGCTCTACGAAGCAAGTAATGGAAGGTTACCTCTCAAAACCTGAAGGACATTCCTCTTGCCCCTCACCTCATTCTAAGACAGATAAACTACATGATAAATCTACACTTACGGATCAAAAAGTATGTACAAGAGGAAAATGTCAAATTATATTCTCAGATTTCACTCACGACGAAGAAGTAAATAATGTACAGTTGATTATGAATTCTGACGCTCAGTCAATACAGAAGAGCCCAAGTAATTCCGACAGCAGCAGCACAGCATGCTTGATGCAGGAAAGACAAGAAAGAGGAATAAAAAGACAACATATGGGTACAACTTTTGAAGCAGAATTTTGCAGGTCAAATTCAACTGGGACTTTACACAATTCTTTGCAGGCCTACGGTGCTATATTTTCACAATACACAGATAACAATTATTGCAATCCTGGCATGCATTTTCCTGCAATATACAGCACAAAGAGAATTGAGAAAGGACACAATTCAGTGATTTCCAGCATGCACTCCACAGTTATTGCCTCAGAAAATCGTGTGATTGCAGCAGCTGATGGTACTCAGAATGAACAAAAAAAATTAAAATTTCTGGCAGCTATGGGACCTACAGAGAGGTTGGAAAAGAAGAGATCCAAAGAACCTGCTCCAGTATGGAACTCGGCGCCGACCGTTGAAATTCGTGGAAAATTGCCAGCTTCTGCAGACAGTGGAGCAACAACATCAAAAACTGCACAAGGATTTGAAATTCCACAACCACCACATAAAAAGAGATCCAAAGGCCCTACTCAAGATCCAAAAGGCCCAACTGCTGATACCAGAAAAACGATGATGACAAAGAAACGACCAAAGAAAAGCTTACTTGTCAACTCAACAGTGCAAAACATACATAGTGACCACCAATTCATTGCCAGATCAATGGGTAATCAATAGACATATATGATTGCTGTTTTTCAGAAACTATCCTTTCTGATGCACTTGTGACATTTAATGCAGGCCCTCCACTGGCTATAACATGGATATGCAAGTCTCCAGTCGATGCAATCATTGAGCAATTTAATCAACTTGATTTAAATGCAAAGAGCAGCCAAAAACATAATGCATTTATCACCTGCCACATGAATTACCAAGAGCAACATGCCATTGTTCCATATCAAAGAAATGGAGCTCTTATCCCTTTTGATAGCTCGTTTGATCAGGTTAAAAAAAGTCGCCCACGGCCAAAAGTTGACCTTGATGATGAGACAAGTAGAGTGTGGAAACTTTTGTTAGAGAATATAAACAGTGAAGGAATTGACGGCACAGATGAAGAGAAGGAAAAATGGTGGGAAGAAGAAAGAAGAGTGTTCCGTGGAAGAGCAGATTCATTTATTGCACGCATGCATCTTGTCCAAGGTATTCATGCACAGATATCAAATTTGCCAACTGGTTGTCTAATTAATAAATTTCAGTTGGAAATATGGTTTATCCTCCCCAAAGTACTCTTTCAGATAAAAATATAAGTGCTATTAATGATATTGCTAAACTGGCCGGAGGAGGGTTGGAAAAAGTCAACAACTATTGAATGAACACACGTGCATTGATTTTCTAGAATCACGAGGAAAGGAGATCCGTAGCCTATTACGCAATCAACGTGCAAAGTATCACTGATTAAACACCAAGCTATCAACAGATACACATGAATGTATATATGTTGTGTTTTATGTATGAAACAGAGTAATAAGCACATTGCACTTGCTTAATACAGTCTTGTGCTGCATCTAGCAAATAAAATACTTTTATATTTTATTTATTGAGTCCGTTCTAACTTTTTGTACGGTTTACATGGCTATATATTATCTCACAGGGGACAGGCGGTTTTCTCCATGGAAAGGATCAGTTTTAGACTCTGTCATTGGTGTTTTTCTCACTCAGAATGTTTCAGATCATCTTTCTAGGTTTGCTGAACCTCTTACCTTTTACAGAATATTAACAATTAAACTTCTACAGAGTTCAGCTGATCCCAAGGAAAATCACTTTAATATGCTTATCCACTCTTGCAGCTCTGCCTTCATGTCACTTGCTGCTCGATTCCCTTTCGAATCAGAAAGCAGCCAAGGACAATCTTGTCAAGAGAACGTGAAAATCACAGTCAAAGAACCTGAACGGCATGGTCTGGATACAGACGATACATTTGGATGGAATGAAGGGTTAAATAAGCCAACTTGCAGTGAAGATTCTAAGATGATTCCGGAATCTGATTACAACGACCTTAGAGAAGTTAACAGTGTCAAGTCCCCTGGAGATAGCTTTATTGGCACCATACCAAAAGATAACTTAAGTTGTCAATTGTCAGCTGTCTCTAAAAATTGTCCAGATACATCCCGTGAATCTGCAGTGAACAAGTCAATAGGTTTTATTGGCGATGAAAGAGACTTGGATGATACACTTTCTTCTCAGAATTCTGTGACTTACTCTCAGAACTCTGCAGATTTTGTAATTGCTCAAACTGCAGAAAGAACTGAATCTTGCTCACCCAGAACCTTAGAAGCAGAATCTTGCACTGCTTATCGAAAGCTGTCACAGATGTCCCAAAGCGTAATAAATGTTCACAATCAAGGGAATCGAAACAAATTGTGTGAGGATGGGCAACTCGAACCAGAAAGTATGGCTCCCGATTCACAAAATCAAAACGAGAACCAGTCAGATATTACCTGTGGCGAGCCTGCTTTGCATCTGGCACCCAGTTCAGGAGCACAAGTAGCAGAACGCTTTGATCTACTTCAAAAGAATGGCAAAAGCTCGAATGATACCATTGGAAAAGAACTTTGTGACATTGAACTAAGTGGGTTGTCCGCAGAATCTGCAACCCAAGCTACAATTCAGAAGTTCTTGGCTATCAGTCGTGAAATACCAAAATTCGGCAGTGAAAAGGTTTACTCAAGCAACAAACATCCAATTGACGTTCACAAAAAGATAACTGAAAACCCTACAGGCAAACTGGAGTCACAGTTTCACTGTCAAGAAAATAACTATAAAATGCAGGAAGTATCAAACATCCCAATGTTTCCACAAAGATTGACAGATATCACAGGTAGTAGCAACATTGATAATTTAAGAATTCCTGAGCACAAGGAGATTGGCTCAGATTTGAAAGATCCTGGTAAAACAGCTAGACAACCTAAAGCAAATGGGGGGAGAATTAGAAAAGAGAAACAGAAGCCAGTCAATTGGGATTGCTTGAGGAAACAGGCACAAGAAGGTGGCAGAAGAAGAGAAAGAACTGCCAACACGATGGATTCGGTAGACTGGGAGGCAGTAAGATGTGCGGATGTTAGTGAGATTGCCGAGACCATCAAAGAAAGGGGAATGAACAATGTGCTGGCGGAGAGAATCCAGGTTTAGATTGTAACAAAGAATCTATTCATTCAAATATTTAATAACTTAGTTGGCACATAATTCTCAAACATCCAGCAACCCATTTAACAGTTGATAACCATTTGGAAAACTTGTGGTGCAGGAATTCCTCAATCGCCTCATTAGAGACCATGGAAGCATTGATCTGGAATGGCTAAGGGACGTTCCACCAGACAAAGCGAAGTAAGCTTGCAGGATTTTCCCAAATGCTTTTCACACAGTCAAAGAACATTGTGCACTTACAACTTTTTATACTTTTCAGAGAGTATCTGTTGAGCGTTAGGGGTTTGGGTTTGAAAAGCGTGGAGTGCGTACGGCTTTTGACACTGCATCACCTTGCTTTTCCAGTAAGATTTAAGCTCGTTTACAGATCCTTCAATCGATACGAAAAAGAACGTCACTAACTTATTTTTATTTTCTCTGACTTCTGAAAGGTTGACACAAATGTTGGGCGTATAGCCGTACGGTTGGGATGGGTACCTCTTCAACCATTGCCTGAGTCACTTCAGCTGCATCTTCTAGAACTGTGAGTATTCATGCCTCATCAGATTTTTTTCATGATATCATACCATGAAGAGATATTAACTCATGCTGCTGTCCTTGCATAGGTACCCAATATTGGAATCTATTCAGAAATATCTGTGGCCAAGACTCTGCAAGCTTGATCAAAGAACACTGTAATCATAATTTTTCTACTAATCTATACTTTCTAATTAATCATAAATAATTGATCAGTGGTTTAAGATGTTAATTTATTGCAGGTATGAGCTGCATTACCAGATGATTACTTTTGGAAAGGTATGCCACATTCACTGAAGGGTGTCGTCTATATACCGAAAACATTAAACACATCTGAAGACATAAGCCAAAGGCAACCTCTTCTATCTTTTCAGGTGTTTTGTACTAAGAGCAAACCAAATTGCAATGCTTGTCCACTGAGAGGGGAATGCAGACATTTCGCTAGTGCATTTGCAAGGTCTATGCGTTCAATTTTTATAGCAATTGAGCAACCGAATTCCATTCTCCTTTTTTTCCCCATTATTTTGGTGCAAGATTTGATCTTTTAGGCCATCGCTGCATTTCTCAATAGAATAACAGGTTAATAAAAACCAATTAGAAACATTAGGAGGGGTAAAGAACATTATTCCACACTTCTATATATCACCTATAGACAACATACAGAGAAAAATAAATATGTGAAGAAAACAGCAACACCCAAAGAATTCCATATAAGATCCAAAAAACAACTCCATCCAATTAGATTTAGCAAGTGCAACACCAGACTATGAAGTTTGGAAGCCACATTAGACTTAAGTTAAGATGACATACTTCAAAAATCCCATATGAGTAATGATGAAACCATGTAAATCATATTTTCATATAACTAATTCCCATGAATGTGCATGCAGTGCGAGGCTTGCTCTCCCGGGAACCGAAGATAAAAGCATTGTGAGTGCAATAGAAAACAATGCAGCTTATCAGAATCCAGTGAAAATTATCGATCCTTTGCAGTTACACTTACCTCAAGCTTATCAATTGGAAGCACACACTGAAGCCAGCAACTCCGAACCCATTATTGAAGTTCCAGCTACACCAGAGCCTATTGTTGAAGTGCCAGCAACTCCAGAAACAGACCAGACACAAGTTCCAGAATGTGACATTGAGGACAGCAATCTCGAAGATCCTGATGATATTCCTACTATTCAACTTAATATGGAACAGTTCGCTCACAATTTGCAGTCATTTATTCAAAAAGGGATGGAACTACAAGAGGGTGAGGGTGACATGTCAAAGGCCCTAGTAGCTTTAACTCCAGAAGCAGCTTCAATCCCTATGCCTAAACTTAAGAATGTGAGCAGACTGAGAACAGAGCATCAAGTGTAAGCAAAAGCTTCTGCTATATATTGTGATTAATGTGCTACTCCATAGGAACAAGTAGACATATTTGATTGGTGTATGCCTACTGTTCATGAACTTTTTGAGAGATGGGAGGCAAGATACTAGTAATAAATCATAAAACTAAAGATAATTACACCAATTATTCCTAGTTACGAGGAGCGTGATAACACATTTGATCATTTCTCAAGGGATATCATTTTAATATTTTCTCCTTCTACAGCTATGAACTTCCAGATTCACATCCTCTGCTACATAGGGTAAGCAACACTATATTAGCTTTCCTTCACTATAAAATTTCATCCACGTGTAAAAGCTAATTTTCCTTGATGCCCCTATTTTCTTAATTTGCAGATGGATAAAAGAGAACCAGATGATCCCAGCTCGTACTTACTTGCAATATGGACTCCAGGTAACGAAGCAAGCACACTTCTTGGAGAATCAAAAAAATACTTCTAATTTTGTGTCAAGAATGTAGTTCCAGAAGACGAAGCAAATTGCACAATTAACCACTAATAATTGAACTTAGCACTAACTGATTCTACAACATGTGTTAATGCTCCTTACCAGGCGAAACTGCAGACTCTATTCGGCCACCAGAAAGATGCATCTCCCAAGAATCTGGAAATCTGTGCACCAATGAAACATGTTTTTCATGCAACAGTATACGGGAAGGGAACTCCCAAACTGTTAGAGGCACACTTCTGGTAAGGAAAGACTGTAAAAAAAATTACTGAACTGGTACCCGTAAAAAAGTAGGCACCGGAAAAGAAAAGAAATTTTACAAGAGAATTCCTATCTTAATCAATCTAATTAGTATGACCAATCATGACAGATACCCTGCAGAACAGCTATGCGAGGAAGCTTTCCACTCAATGGTACCTATTTCCAAGTTAATGAGGTAAGATCAGATAATGCCCGTGTGAATCAAAGTAATCATCTTCTGAAATGGATTAGAGAGTAAAGTTTGTTAGTTTACAGGTGTTTGCTGACCATGAATCTAGTCTGAATCCTATCAATGTTCCAAGAGACTGGTTATGGAATTTGCCACGAAAAACTGTGTATTTTGGAACGTCCATACCCACAATATTTAAAGGTAAAAGGGCCATAAAGAAATGGGTTGGCTTACATGATAGATATCTCCCAGAAAACCTGACATTACATTTTCTCTTTATTTCTATCAGGGCTATCAACAGAAGGTATTCAGTGTTGTTTTTGGAGAGGTATGTTATGTCCTAACCACCTTCAATAGTATATAATGCACTATATCATGACCTGTCTCAACAGAATTCTAAGTAATTTGAGTACCATTCATATCATCCCAGTATAGATTCCTGTCTCGTGATTCTGCATTTCTATACTAGGAAAGGACTCGACCTAAGCATAAGCCTCAGAGCAAGAAAATGAAATGTATTCTTCAATGGACAAATACAACATTACCTTAACCGTGGTTTAAAAAGGCGGTAGTGAGGGCGCGCCTCACTATGAGGCGCATGTAGTATGCCTCAAGACGGTATTTTTGAGGCTAAAAATATGAGGCTCACGCCACATAAAGCATGAGGCGTGCGCCTCATTTA
>CAIGRT010090680.1:0-13579 GCA_903798405.1 Fraxinus platypoda
TTGGAATTTTATTTTTCTAGGTAAAACTTTCTGTAGTTGCTGATGTACATATAGACTTTTTCATGGATTTATCATGTGGTAAAAAGCGCAAAGTGATTACTCAAGAGAAGTAATTATTTGGATTAAGAATTAGGCTAAAATAATCAACTTATTTTGGTGATTTTTCCACTTGTTTTAATGACAATTGTGATTTTTTTCCCCCTCTCTTTTTGTTAGTTTCTTTATATATTTTTTATTTTTTTTATAATTTTTTGGGGCAAAGTTGTGGGGTTGGGTGGAGAAAATGAATTTGTTTATATCTTCATTTTTGGTTGAATGAGATATTCTAACAAAAAAAAAAAAAAAAAGAGTATAATAAAAAAATTGAAAATATGGATTAACCATAGCAAAAATTGAAGGAAGATGGCATGTTGTTTCTATAACTTTTAATTTCTTAAAGTATTGATAATGCGTTGCAATATTCTTTATTGATGTTTAAAATTTGATATACGGAATCTCGTTAATATAAGGTGTTGTGTATGAATATTTAAAACTTGTAGCCAAAATGTGTCAATGAGTAGGATGCATTTGTATTTTGTATCTATTTTGTAGCATAAATACAATTTATTTAATTTTTAGATGTAACCTCGCTTACGTATGATAAAATGCATAAATTTTGAAAATAAATATGACACTTCAAATTCGAATTATATTTCTCAATTGTTTAGATAGAGAATATGGGTAGACAAAAGAATCGATACTAATTAAAACAACCCAGAATCGACGTTCGATTCTGGAATAGACACGTTTAGGTTCAATTTTGTTTCTAAGCAACTTGATTTTTAGTTAATTATATTTATTAATTAATTGAATATTGAATATTGAATTGTCATTTTCATTGGATGATATTATTTTGATTTTTGACGTCAGTATTTCTATGATATAACTTGCATTTATGGTTTAAAAAATTGGCAACAGGACATGAATTCCACGATTAATCGGAGAACGGAACATGGACGAAGACAAAATCCTTATCCCTATTTGGGATGGGGCTCGTCCCTTCTCGTTCTTGTTCCCGTTTCCGTTTCCGTTTCCGTTTCCGTTCTTGTCCCATCCCCATTATGATTAATTCAATTTTTTTTTTATATTATGATTATGTACAAAAATACTGTAATAGTTCTTTATTCTTTTGAATATTTTAAAATAATTTATATAACATAATTATAATATAGTTTAATTATATAGTTAAAAATATTTAATTTAATTAATATTTAAAATAAAATAAAAATTTATAAACGGGTGCCATAATGAGGATTAGGAGTTTCCGTCCCCGTCTTAACCCCAAATAAGCAGGAGACGATGATAGGGAATGGGTACCCAAAATCGAGAACATGTTCTAATCCAATTGGATTTTAACTAATTATGTTTATTTGTTAATTTAACGAATCAATATTTTCGACAAGAATTAGTCTAGATGTACATAATCCCTCACATAATGGATTACACCCCCCTCACATGGAGGAGGGCTCACACACAATAAAATATTCGTGGGCCCCCCTCCATGTGAGGGGGGTGTAACCCATTATGTGAAGGAGTGGGTGTACATGTAGACTAACTATTTTTTTTTTTTTTTGTTTTGGATGTGAGTTTTAATCTTTTATGATATAATTTTGTACTATAATTTGCTTGGTAATTTGAAAGTTTCGAATATAGAAAAGAATAAAATCAAACTGGAACCATTCAGTTTGATTCTAGTTTGGTTCCACAATTACATGTGGAATCATTGTTTCGTGGTAACATACCTATTAGTTCAATTCGGCTCTCTAGAAAATATGATTTCTATATTAAATTACAAATTAATTTTATAGGAGAAATATTCATTTCAAAGTTTATGAAACCGATAAATTAAAAATAACTCAAATTTTAAAAGTAATAGAAATATTTAAATCGGAGTTTTACTAATCCTTTAGTTACTGGAAACGATTTTATATCACAATTTTGGAACACAATAATCAAAGTGGAAATTACACCTAGCCATGGTTTTAAAATTCCCAATTCAAAAATCAGATTCAAAAGTTTTTTGTTCAAAAATCATGTAATAATTTTGTTGAAATCTCGAGATGATTAGGGACCAATATTAGGAATTATTGGAGCTGATTCACCATTCTATAGAAAATTATTTTCTTCCTTTTATTAGTTCTTTTCTTGCACTATAAGTAGATGTCTTGCGTTGTAAATTATATGTAAGAAAATACAAAATTTTCTCTTCATGGTATCAGAGCCGAAGAATATTTCCTAACCTAGCAAAATCATGCAGATGATCTACATACTTTGACTCTCTCAATCAATGGCGAGTCTGAAACTGCTTCTGACATAGGTTCCGGATAAAATTCATCTTTCCAACTAACAGTTGAAAAACCGAATGGAAAGAATTTTCGTGAATTGGCTCAATCGATCAAATTAATAATTGATCGAAAAGGGAAATTGTTACGGGAGAAACAACAAAACTGGCCTAAACCAATGTTGCCCTTCTTTAAAAATGGAGATCAGAAAATTCCACAGCGACTGCTTGGCTAGTAAACTCCATGAAACCATCCATAGGAAAGACTTACCTTATCCTACCAACGGTGAAGGAAAGAAACTTGTTGAATGCAAATGGATCTTCAATTTAAAATACAAAGCTGATGGAACAATAGAATGATATAAAACTCGGTTGATTGCAAAAGGTTACACACAAACAGATGTCATTGACTACACGAAACTTTTACACCAGTAGCAAAGTTGAATACAATTTGAGTTCTTCTATCACTAGCAGCAAATTTGGATTGGCTGCTTCAGCAACTAGACATTAAAAATGAATTCTTAAATGAGGAATTGGAAGAAGAAGTATTCATAACATAATCATCAGATTTTTGCAAAGTTAATGAAGAAAAAAGGGTGTGCAAACTAAAAAGTCTTTATAATGACTCAAGCAATTATCAAGAGCATGGTTTGACAGATTCATGAGAATGTTGAAAAGTCAAGGACATCGCTAAGGACAATCATATCACACTATGTTTCTTCGACTATTTGAAGATGACACTAAAACCATTCTAATCGTATATGTGATGATATTATTCTGAAGAGAGACAGTATAGTAGAGATGGAAAAACAAAAGATAAGCCTTGCCACTGAATTTGAAGTGAAGGATTTGGGACAATGCGATATTTCCTAGGAATTGAAGTTGCTAGATTGAGATGAGCTATCAGTGTATCAAAACGAAAATATGTCCTTGATCTTCTAACTGAGACTGTCATGTTAGGATGCAAACCAAGCGATGTGGGAAAGAAAACTGGAGATGGAGGAAATCTAGTAGAAATTGATAGATATCAAAGACTAGTTGGAAAATTGATCTACCTGTCACACACTAGACCTGACATCGTATTTGGAGTTAGTCTGGTAAGTTAACATATGCATTCTCCAAAGGAAAGTCACCTAAAAACTGTCTATAAGATACTTAGATATCTCAAAGGCTCGTCGGGAAATGAATTACTCTTCAAAAAGGGTGAAAGAAAAGAAGTTGACATTTTCACGTATGCAGATTAGGCAGGATCGATAGACGATATGAGGTCTACTACTGGTTACTATACCTTTGTATGGGAAAATTTGGTAACTTGGAGAAGCAAGAAACAAAATGTAGTTGCCAGATGTAGTGCTGAAACTGAGTTCAGAGCTGTTGCACAAGGAATGTGTGAAGTGATGTGGTTGAAGAAGCTTCTGGAAGAATTACACATCATAATAAAGTTACAAATCAAACTCTATTGTGATAATAAAGCAGCAATCATCATTTTCCTTAATCCAATTCAATATGACAGAATTAATCATGCAGAGGTGGATAGACACTTTATAAAAAAAAAAGTTGAGGAATGAACTATTTGTATGACATATGTCCCTGCACAAGCACATATTGCACATATGTTCACCAAATGACTACCTAAACAGAAATTCGATGATTTTATTTTCAAGTTGGATATGATAAATATTTACGATCCAATTTGAAGGGAGTGTTGAAATCTTGAGATCTAACCCCTGGTTCTAATCCTATTATTGGAGTTGATTCACCTTTCCATAGATAAAATATTGTAATATCTAGAGATTATAGGAAATTATTTTCTTCCTTTTATTATTTCCTTTCTTGTACTATAAGTAGATGTCTTGCATTGTAAATTATACATAAGAAAATATACAGTTTTCTCTTCAAATTTAAACTTTCTAATATTATAAAATTAAATTAACCTACACCACCTGCCCCCACACCACACCCTACAAAAACCCTAATTCATCTTTAGACTTTCCATTCATTTTCCACCTCCACCTCCTCTCCATCTTTACGGTGCTCGTGCGTGTAGAGACAAACACAGCATTGGCGACCGACGCGCGCGATGATAGATGTAGCACTGGCCACTGTGCGTGCAGTACCAGCACCCATGAGCTTCGCACCGACACCTTACCCATCGCCGTTGCACACGAAGCAACGACCGTTGCTTCTTACGTTGGTGGTGGTGGTGGTATGTGATCAGCTATTTGGTGTATGTGACCAACTATTTGATTAATCTGTGACAAATTATTTGTGATCACTATTTAATTGTGACCTAAAAATTCAACAATTTGTGACTGAAAAAAATTTTGTGACCAACTAATTTGAAAATCTGTGATCTATCAAATTTTTTTTACTGTGACTATGAAATAATATGTGACCAATTAATTTGATACTACCAATAAATAAGTTGTGACATATAAGTACACACATGTGATCATTAATTGTATAATTGTGAACTTAAAATATTTAATTAATAAAATATTTTCAATTAAGTAATTCATACCCGAGTTTTCGATTTTGAAACTTAAAAAATAAAAATTGAATTGCCCCATGCTTAATGCCCGACTTGTGAATTTTGCCATAATCAAATGTGGGGACATCTAATGACTTGTCAACAATATTTCCCTTTTTTTTTTAACATAAGGAGCCTTTTTTTCAATCTATAGACTTTATTTATCTTAAATTACATACTATGTAAATATTTGTGCATAAGTTTATTCGATTTAAATAATAAAATGAGGGTTAATATTCTCATAAAATTTATTCGTTTCTAAATTTTATACAAAGACCCTCTATACATACCAGTAGGGGGACGGATTGAATGAGTTTTTCTTAAGTAGTCATTGACCTATAGTTATCCTTGAACTGTTAGAATAAATAAACGTAAACGAATACCGATTTAACAAATACCGGATTTACAACACATATCGGATATACAACTTACCGTAAATGCAACTTACCGGATACGCAACTCAACATACATCATATGCAACTAACATACCGTATATGCAATTAACATACCGTATATGCAGTTTACCGTTTAGACAATAACTCACAGAATAATAACTAAGATATAGCAAATTAAATAATTTGATAATCACAACAAACAAAATAAGTTATATAAAACACGATAAAATAGAACAAATAATTTAAATAGAAAAGAATAAAAAATTCAATTGAACTTTTAAAAAATCGAGGCATGTGTGAGCATAGTTCCCTTAAAACAGATTCGCCCTCTCACCTAGGTGCTTGAGATTTAATTTGAACGTCTATTTCCCAGGATATAACGGTAAACCAGTAGCGTCTGAGCACTACAAATTCTACTCTGACATACTGATTTAGTATCTGAACAATATTACCACCAAAACCTTGATAAATAGTAAATTATGTATGCAAACATAAGACAATTTCGTGTGTTTTGGAATTATAATGAAAACTGTATTCTTCATGTCTGGAANATTTAGTATCTGAACAATATCACCACCAAGACCTTGACAGACAGTAAATTATGTATGCAGACAGAGGACAATTTCGTTTGTTTTGGAACTAAAATGTAGACTGTTTTTTCATGTCTAGAACAGTGGAAAACCAAGACTTTATATAGATTTAACCCAAATAATTACGAGTTAAATATGTCCATTAACATAATGACAATAATCATTGGAGTTTCAACAGTTTAAAACTTAATGACAATAATAATTGGAGTTTCAGAAACCAAAAATTAGTTGTTGAGAAAAAAAAAATTGACAAAACGTAGGCTATCCTAAGGAGCTAATTTTTGGTCAATTCGGTCCGACATTCGTGTACGCAGGTCGCGCCCACACACAAGTTCAAGGTCCGAAACCTATTTCAGTCTATGATTTGCACCTCCTCTGCGATTACACGTGGAGAGAGTCTCTATGCTACACGTGATTACACACTTTCAAAGTGTGGCCATATATAAAGTGGTTCTTGCTTTCATAAACTTCTTATGTTGGATAAACTCAAATTTAGTTTTCCTTCTAACATAAACCATATTCCAATGGTCCATATGTAGGATAAACTCAAATTTAGTTTTCCCTCCAACGTAAACCATATCTCAATGGTCCACTTTGAACTCCAATTTTTCACTCACCCGAACTTCATTTTTGACAAGTAAATACATGATTTTGATGTTCTCACATAGGAGAACACAAATCAATTTTGATCTTTCAAGATAAGCAAACGGGTCCCACTCAATATTTATGTCAAAGTCAGTCATCACCTCATTTTTTCCAACATGAACTTCCATCATCAAATAATGCTTAGCTCATTCTATTACTACATAATCAATTTGAACATATATAATTTCATCTGAGTCATCGTATTTTTGAACATATATAATTTCATATAATTTTAAGTGGGAAAAATAATTTTACGAGATAAAAATTGCTAGCTTATAAAAGTTTGACAAGCTATATACTCGGGAACTTTTTTATCCAATTTCATAATCAACTGATCTTGCCTTAATCAAACTTTAGAGTATACCATCAGCCTTCCTCTTCCATTCTTATCTTACAATTTAGTTTTCAAACATTAGAGTTAATTTATCAATCATATTAGGTCAACATTTTTAACATAAATAACTACATCTCCTGTGGTCCAATAAATAATTAATGTCAATTCATCTTTAAATGATATGTCACGAGGTATAAATTCAATTTGATATATCATTCACATAATAGTTTAAAACGTATGTATGAACTAATATCGTGGTATAATAGTAATTTTCAATAAAGAATAATACTCCTCCGTTCTGACAAGTTGAGAGTTAGACACAAAAAATTGAACAATGATACCTTGGGATTTATTCCATTCTTGTAATGGTCCTAGGTATATTTTTATGTATTTGTAAATGTAGGATACATCGTGAGTCCAGCACGTAAAAATGATCGATTCATTGGTTTAGCTCAACGAGACCGTGTTACTATATTATATTAGTTGACTGGGTCGATATTCTTATTTCTTCGGTTCATTTATAGATGCACTAGGAGTGTGAATGAATAGAAATAAAATGTGGCATTTGTGCCAATAATTCAATAGGAGACACTTGTTTACTTGTTCTTATTAGATTTAATGATTTATAAACTTATAAGTAGTGGTAAAGTGTCAGTAAATCTATACACATTACTTGTGTTGATAACTCTACTATATGCTTTTAATTGAATACGTTTGTTTAACCTTTATAAGTACACATTAAAATTTATGTAACAAACTAATTTTTAACATATAATAGATTTCAATTTATGTAACAAACTATTTTTCAATTTATTCATTTAAATTGTATTTATATTATTTAAATAATTTTTTTTATTTTTTATTTCATTTAGCATATGGTTTACATGATGCTGATTTAGAGGCACTAATTTTGTAACGAATTTCAAATGTCAAAAATTCTGCTAGTGATTCATTTATTCATGTTAACATAAATAACTTTTTATTTAAAACTAAAAAAAAAAAAAAAAAAAAAAAAAAAAAAAAAAAAAAAAAAAAAATCAAAAACGGCTTAGACGGCTTAGCCGAGCCGNAGCAGTGCCAAAAGGTATGTGGCGGGAGGTGATTAGATGAAAGATTTGATTGTATTTTAAATTATCCAATGATAAAATGCTACGTTACATTATGTAAACTTTTATGTCAAATATGATGTACATTTAGCATGCATGATCCTTCTGAAAATAGCAATCTCAAGGGTGTGAACCTAATTGTGGACTATCCTTCACATAAAACAAATAGCACAGAAGCATTTAGAGTCGGCTAATTGAATATGGCGTCATATCAACTATTAGATGACCCAATCACTTTGGGTAGATTGAAGGTGACAGCCAAATCAAATCTCATTTAGGCATTGAGGAGAAAGCAAAAGAAGAGATTCATGTACCCCCACCAAAAGTGCAATGAACATGAAAATTGACCTACGAGTTGGTAAAATACAAATCTAATTTAGTTGCGGATAATAAAGTCAAGTATCTAAATCATCAGTATCCTCTATGAAGAAAAGCGAGGACGCGTCAAGTTGAACACATCCAACACTGTATGGGATGTTCTCAAAGATGCCTATGCACAAAATGTTGACATATGATTGATTATAACTTTAAAATTTTGATTATAACAAACAAGTTAATCTTATTTACTAACAAATTGAATTCAAGTGATTATGGTTTTTCAAAGTATGCGATGGAAAATTGATTGGTGATCATCAAAAGATTAAAAGTTATCATCATAAGTCGGACTCATAAAGGAAGTTAAGATCGAAGTCACACATTCAAGAATTTAAGAGTCAAATTTCGAAGTAAAATCAAAAACTTGATTTCTTACATAAAATGTAAATGTACTGACACTTTGATATTTGACAGTGAATGCATAAGCTCAAGATCCTTCTATATTTTTAAAACAATTTTGTGCATTACAAGTCACTCTAATGCAATGATCTGATCAAATATAAAAATGATTTTTAAAAATGATATTTGGACTTGAAAAGCATATTTTATCTTGAAAAGTTAGTTAAAAATGCTTTCCAAAAGTCCATACAACAAACTAGGCCAAAACGGAAAAAAAAAAAAAAAAAAAAAAAACCAAACTGTTGAGCGGTCGACACGAAATTTCCAATGGTTCAACATTTGACCGTTCTGACCTCTGATTTTTACTGTACAAACGACTGTATTGGTTATCCGGACAAGAGACGGTCAACCGGACGAGTCATCCGAACTCCTAGATTTTTTTGACGTTTTGAACTCTATAAACACCTCCACTTCTTGCATTCAATACAACATTTTTTAAGAGTATCAAAGTGAGATATTTCTTTAAATTTACATTTGCATTCATTTCATTTATTTCTTCGTATCAAAAACTTTGATTGATTCAAACTCTTTAATCATCATCTTCATCAAAGGTTTTCATATCTTTTTTGTACTTAACTTATTTTTATTACTTATAAAAGAGAGACATATTTTGAAGAAGATTTTTTAACTTACATTGCATATATTTCTTCTACTAATTCATATTGAAAATTTTGCTTGATTGAATCAAATTTGTAAAATCATCATATTTATCAAAGTTTATCATCTATTTCTTGGTATTTAATTTATTACAATCATTTATTAAAAGATATATGTATTTTGAGAAGATTTTTAAACTTATATTGTATTTGTTTCTTCTTCATCTTCTCATTGAAAAACTTTGATTGATTAGATCAAATTTCTAAGCATTATATACATTAAAGTTTTTCATCTAACACTTGAGCTATCATTTATTGCTATTCATTGAAGTGTTGGTCTCTCTTAGTACTTAACTTCTTTGTATTATTTATCAAGAGATGAATTTCATTGTAAAATCACTTTGATAAAGTGTGGGTCGTGTTGAAGTTCTATAAATATCAACATTATATAAGGATATATGCTCCTTATTGTAAGTCACCGTATGGGTCATATTAAGGTCCCATAAAACTTAATAGTTTGGCTCATATTGAGATCTCGTTAAAGCTCAATAGTGGGTTGTATTGAGGTCCCGTAAAGCTGAACATTGTATAAGAATCGGTGCTCCTTATTTTTAAGTTATCGAAAGCGTGGTAAAGAGTTAGATTACACCATAAGTCAATCAATATAGTGAAAATGCATTACTCGTGCCGGAGAGTTTGATCATGGAGGACGTAGATCATTGTTTTGTATCGAACCTCCACAATTACATCGTTTGTATTATATCTCTCTTTTATTTATCAATTTCATATTTGCACTTATCATTTGAATTGCTTTATTTAGTTTTTACTTGCTTCAATTTAAATTAATTCTTCGAAAAAGTTTCTAAAAATCAATTCACCCCCTTTTAGTTAGTTATCTTTGGACTATCACAAAACTCTCAAGAACGAGATTTTACACTGTGCCAACAATGGCATACCTAAGGAAAGATGAAAAAATCAACACGGTTACCGATCTTTCTTATAACTCCCATTATCCTTGATTTTTTAGGATCTTCCTTATATCTTCCTTTATTCCTGATTTGTTAGGATCTTCCTTATATCTCCCAATATCCTCATTAAAGATATGTAGGTGTAATGTGTAAGTCTACAAAGAACGATTCAAAACTAAACTGAGCATGCTCTGAAGCACGTTATATGCATCCGATAAACGGTGTGCCCTAAGAAAAGCACTAAGGAGAGAATTACATGTAGGTACATTGGGGCGTAAACCCTCACTAAGCATGATTTGATATGACCCAAGGCCTTCTGTTAGATTTTTAATGTAATTGGCAAATTTGTAAACAAAAAAAAACTAGATTTAATGTGTTGTAAAAGTCAAGGAGTAAGTTGCTAACATTGTTAATTGAGTTGTACTAGGTCTAGGGTTCGAAAATGGAAAGAAGGAAAAAATGGCGCCACAATTTCGCTCGGCTGTTGCTATGACTTTACTTGAGCGGCAGAAACAGAAACATTGTTGCTATCCTGTCGTCTTGCCTTCGCTCGAGCGACCCACTGTCGCTAGCGTGTCGCCCAACTTTCGCTCAAACGACGGTGTCATCCGAAAAATTTGAATTCGTATTTTTGGCGCTTTTTATTTGGCCCATTCAATCCTAAGCCTATAGTATTAATACCAGCACGCCTCTGAACGATTTTTTTAAGGTTGATCATTAAGAAAAATAATTACTGCTTCATATCCTCTTCATTAAATAAGCTTTCAACCTTCATGTCTTGATTTGTTCTTGACGTTGACAACATCGAATCCAGAATCCAAATATCAAACTGCTTACTTCTTAAACATTTTTCAGAGTTCTAAAGATCAAGGGAAGGTGACTGGAGTTCCAATTGTTGTTGGAGAACGCAGAGTTCTTCTTTGATCCACATGAGATAGACGAATTCATAAAGTAGGGAGTTGATGCAGGAGCATGCAATCCAATAGGGATTTGAAAACTGCAGCTAGGAGTTTGTGCAGGAGAATGCAATCCAAGAGGGCTATGAAAATTGCAGTAAGGAGGTTAGAAAGTACTAATAGTAGTCGTGTCTAGCGGACTGTAAGTTCATAATTCGTTTATAGTGGATTGTTAACTGGTAAAGTACCTGGAGTTTTTACTCAATTGGGGTTTCTCCGTGATCATTCTAGTTGTTTATTTATTATTTTCATATAACTGCGGCAATCCAACTTAGGAAAATTGATTTGATTGATTAACCATCTAGAGATAATTAATAGTGACTTGTTGCTAGTTAATTATTAATTTTTAATTCCGCATAATCACATATTCAACCCCCTCTAGGTGTAATGGTATCAGAGCCACATTTCGATTCCTAACCTATAAATTAATCTAGATGAGTCAGTCTCTATCCGTGTCTCTATTTTTTTACGGAAACAACTATGCGTACTGGAAAGTTCAAATGAGAGCATTCTTTAAAGCATTGGATGAGCGTATTTGAATTAATGTACAAAACGGTTGGACTGCACCTTCATCCACTGTTGCTGGTGTTGTTACTCTCACTGACATTTCTATTTGGACCAAAGATCAAGTTGCTGATCGCAGCTGGAATAGTAAAAGGGTTTCATGCTTTATTTGTGGCTGTGCCTGCAAAGGAGTTTAAGAGAGTGTCGATGTGTGAAATTGCTAAAGAGGTTTGACATATCTTAGAGACTACACATGAGGATACCAAAACTGTTAAGAAATTTAAACTGCAAATGTTAACATCTAGGTTTGAAGAAATTAGAATGAAGGACGATGAATCGTTCGATGAATTCTATGCGAAGCTGAATGACATAGTTAATTCGAGTTTTAAACTAGGTGAGAAGATTCATGAGTCAAAGATAGTCAGAAAAGTCCTTAGATCCCTACNATTCTATGTGAAGCTTAATGATATAGTAAACTCGAGTTTCAACCTAAGTGAGAAGATCCCTGAGTCTAAGATAGTTCGAAAAGTCCTTAGATCCCTACCTGAAAGATTTAGACCTAAAATCACTGTTATTGAAAAAAGTAAGGACTTAGATGAAGTTAAGATAGAGGAACTCGTAGGATCTCTCCAAACCTATGAACTTACCATTTCTCAACCAAAAAAGGTTAAATCCATAGCCATGAACACCATGAAGAGAGTGAGTATACTGATACCGAGACCCTTGGGGACAACGAAATAGCTTATTTCGTTAAGAATTCCAGAAGGCTATGGGAAATAGGAAAAAACCTCACGATAGGAAAAATGATGTCCCTAATAAATTCTCGAAAGATAAGTGTGAGAAAAATAACCCTAGGACTTTTAGTAAGAAAATCCAATCAGTTAGATGCCATGAGTGTTAGGGTTTTGGTCACTATAGGAATAATGTTCTAATTTGAAGAAGAATTTAAATAAAGGAAATGGTAAGGCATTAGCAGTGACTTTGAGTGATGATGAATTAGATTCGAGTGTTCAGAGTGATACCTCTGGAGGTGAGGATGAACAAAATTTTATGGCTTTCACGTCTATAACTAAGATTGAATCTGATAAGGAGAGTGAAATGGTGGAGAATAATGAACAAAGTGAGAATTTTGAGGATGACTCTGAGGATGAGATCGATATTCATGAATCTTATCAACAGTTGTTTGAGGAGAGTCTTAAAATCAAGAATGTCAATAAAGTCGTACTAAAAAATGTTAATGAACTTGAGAGAGAGAGAGAGAGAGAGACTTTTAGGTGACCTTCAGGATTCTACCAAAAACTTGGGTGAGTTGAAACTTTTTAATGAGAATCTAGAAACTAAAGTTAAATCCTTAACAAGTGATCTAGAAAAATTCAATACTTAACTACATTCTTTCATGAGTGGTACTTAGAAACTCGATAATCTATTAGGGATGAACGAGCCTGCTGAAAATAGGCATGGTCTAGGATACGTTCACAATGGTAATACTACTGCTAGTACTTCCAAGACCATGTTCGTCTCAACTACCAACAAAATTAGGAATACTGATACTCCTGAATCCAATGGCAAGAATATTTTAGGATCGAGACCTACTAGACAACGTATGATCAATCGTCCTATAAATCAGCAACAACCTCAGAGTAGGTTTGAACCCAAGTTCATTCCTACCTTTCACTATTGTGGTACATTGGGACACATAAGACCTAGGTGTCGTAAGCTCGTGACTAGTAGTAAAAGTCAGGATATCTCGAGTAAGGTTAACTTCCTTGCTAATCGGGTTAGCCACTTAACTGAGATGATGACTTAGTTAACTAGAATCACTTCTACTCCTCAGAAGGTTTGGGTTAAGAAAATTGATCTT